>JARHVA010001875.1:0-25000 GCA_037957365.1 Torreya grandis
TGATCACCCACAACTATATAGATATATATTTCCATTATCATTAGCACAATATATATTTTAATTGGAAAAATATATATTGGCACCCCCACCCCACATATAGATTTAAAGTGAATAAATATAGGATCCAAGGCTATTAATGTTATCAATTATATCTAGTTCAGTCTATCCCTTGAATGAGTCTATAAATGATTGAATAATTCTATCAATGATCAATGCTACTACATTCGATATTTAATATTTATGGTATGAAAGTGACCCAATCTGAACGATGTTGGACATGTCATGAATGATGTATGCGATGTAATACATATCCATATCATAAAATAGATCAATCTCATCTTCATATGTAACATGATGGTGATGTGATGGGATAATGGAATGGGTATGGGTAACATGATGTGATGGATAATGCTTGATTTACTGATACAATAGTTGGTTTTGACCATTTGAACATCATCGAATGGGTTTTGTTACATATGAGTCATATTGGTTTGATGGGCCAGTTAATATTGTGATGCCATTAACAAAAAATATATTTCCTTATGTGGTAGTGTTGGGTGGCCTAGCATACTAGTGCACCCTTACCCTTGTTTAATTGAATATAATGATGCCATAGGACCATATATATAACTAGTGACCAACATCAACCATATCTATGGGAGAACTAGTGGAATTAGTTTTCCAATACCAACCAACCTAATGATGAGTCTCTCACATACCAAGATATCGATGTTGGAATCAACATAATACTAAGACTGTTTGAATACCCAAGAAAACTAACTAGTTATCCCTTATCTCTTATATTATGTTACATGTTTAGATGATTTTAAAATGTTTCATTTATTACCATTTAATGTGATGCATATTACATATTTAATTTTTATGAAATATTTTATACTTTATGTTAAACAAAAATATAATGTCTACAAAATGTTACTAGTATGCATATATTAGATAAATATAGTAAAAAAAATGTCGACATATATCATTCTTGAGGTGCCTATTCAAATTATGTCACAAAATTTTTATAACATAGACACCTTGAGAATGATATCTCTTGATGTCTATACATAAAGTAATTTAGAGGCACTCTATAAACTTCATGAAACTATTTGTGGTTATTTTGAATTAGCTATCAAGGAGAATATCAAAGAGAATACTATATCACTCATGTTAAGTTGTGGAGCTAAAAGCTTCATTGATGCAAATGGAGGAGATTGTTGAGTGTCAGAGCAACCGACATCGGTCTGATCAATCGATGTCAGTCATATTCAGCTATGTAGTAACTGACATCGGTTAGGGGTCTATCGACATCAGTCAGATAGGAACCGACGTCAGCAACCTGCGTGTGTGTGCATTTGCATGCCCTTCCAGAACTAGTCTAATTTTAGACGGACAGTTAGTTTGCATGTAAAAGACTAATTTTAGTCTTGAGTCTACATTTCTAATTATTGTAATTAGGAAGTCTAATTATTGTTTGCATGGGATCTATTTAAGAGACCCATGGGGCTATATTGTAATCAAGGACAAGGAAGAGATCCTTCCAATTGTAAGATCAGGTTGATCTGTAGGTTGTTGCAAGATCAAGGGAGATCTACATGGTAAGTAAGATCAAGTTGATTTGCAGGTTGTTGCAAGATTAGGGAGATCTACTTGGAGTACTTTGAGTACTTGGTACTGGCAGTATTATTATTGACTGGTGGAGGGTACAACTCATTGTTGAGTTGTGGTTGTAATTAGTTGAGTGAGAGAACTCTTGAGGGGAGAATTACTGGTATGCCCTAGAGGTGTGGGAAGAGTGTGATTTTTTTCATTGTATTTCCTTCTAGAAGAGTGCTAATACAAGATTGTATTGTCTCTCATATTCTGTGCTGTTTCTAAATTCTAGTTACATTTTACTTCTAGTTTAATTCCATGTTTTAGTTGCTTATACAAGGTAATCAAGTGTACTCTTAAGGAGTGGGATCCTGACAAGTGGTATCAGAGCTTGTGTTCTAGATCTTGACAAGTGGCATCAGAGCCTAGTTCAGAGCAGGTTAGTGTTTGTTGATTACAAGTCACTCTCAGGGGTTTCTAATTGAGTGGGAGTAAAGCAATGGCAGAAGAAAGTACACTAAGAATAGAGAAATTCAATGGAAAAAATTATCAATTATAGAGGATGCAGATAGAAGATTATCTGTATCAGAAAGATCTATACTTACCGTTGGATGGGGTTGCATGCAAGCCCACAGATATGAAAGATGAAGAATGAAATGTTCTTGATCAGAAGGCTCTGAGATCTATAAGGTTGAGCCTAGCATCGTCTGTGATTTCCAACTCATCACAGGCTAAAACAACGGTAGAGTTAATGGAATCTTTAGCAAATTTATATGAAAAACCCTCAACTTTGAATAAGGTATTTCTTATGAAGCAATTATTTAATTTGCAAATGCTGGAAGGTGGATCGGTACATAGTCATCTTAGTGATTTCCATGGTTTGGTAAACCAGTTAATTTCAGTCAATATAGCTTTTGATGATGAAATTAAGGCTCTCTTAATCTTATGTTCTTTACCTGAAGTTGGAGTAGTTTGGTAATGGCAGTTAGTAATACTACGTCTGCTTCAAAAATCTTGAAAGTTGATGATGTTGTTAGTGTAATCTTGAATGAAGAAATTTATACGAAAAGCACAGGGGACTCATTAGGGAATGCTTTAAGTGTTGAAAGTAGGGGAAAGCAAAGAGAGAAGGTCGAGCAATGGAAATCAAGGTCAAAGATAGGCAGGAGATCCAGATCCAGGTATGGCAGTAAAATCTGTTAGAATTATGGAAAGAAAGGGCATGTAAAGAAAGATTGTTGGTTGGTAGAAGATCAGCATGAAGAAAATGAAGAAGCAGATGTTGCAAGTATTGTTGCATAGGATGCTCTTGTATGTTCCTTGGATAAAGTGGAATCTTGGGTTTTATATTATGGTGCCTCTTTTCATGCAACCCCAAATAGAGAATTTTTCCATGATTATGTCCAAGGAGACTTTGGAAATATTTTTTTAGGGGATGGTAAGCCTTGTCAAATGGTTGGCAAAGGGAAAGTGTAGCTGAAATTGTAGATGGGCAACACACGGGTGTTGAAGGAGGTCATACATGCCCCAGGCCTGAAGCAGAATTTGATTTCTATTGGAAAGTTGGGTGATGAGGGGTGCACAGTGACTCTCACATCAAAATTTTGGAAAGTTTCCAAGGGTGCACTTGTTTTAGCAGGAGGTAAGAAAGTAGGTACTCTTTATCTGTCTATTTGTATTACTGATTCTCCTTTTGGTTTATCTACTTCAGATGTAGATGTGAAGATGTGGCTCTGTAGGCTTGGTCACATGAGTAAGAAGGGGATGCATGTTCTTGAGTCAAAAGGTAAGAGTTCAGATTCAGAAAGCATAGATCGAGATTTCTATAAGTAATAGAAGAAAGTGAGGTTTCTTGAAACTAGGTCAACAAAGAAGGGAGCTTCTATTAGAGGATCACAGTGGTATGCTACAAGAAAGGATCGAGTTTATTGTAGGAAGAGGAAATTTGATGTTTTTGACAAGAATAGGAAAGCCTTGGTTTTCAAGGAGAAGATGATGGATAGAGATCAGCTCAAGGGGCTGAATAATTCTAAGCAGGGCAGTTTGGACAAGGTTATGATTCAAAGTGAGCTCGCGGGTAAATAGTCATCACTCATAGGAAAACATAGTTACCGATGTCGGTCAGGTGGAACCAACATTAAATAGGCAGGTACCGACATCGGTCATGTGCAGACCAGAGTCAGTGGTGTCAGGTAGGTGGATATCGATGTCAGTCAGGGAATTGGCATCGGGAATCAGGAGGCAATGACATCAATCAGGTGCAGACCAAGGTCGGCCAGAGGTGACCGATATCGATCACTGTTAAAACAAATTTTGGGTGGATAACAAGCTGTCAAGGAGTCTCAAATGCCCATGAGGAGGACTAAAAGGGTAAGTAAGCCTCAAATTCATTATTCTCCTTCTTTACACTACTTTTTGCTCACTTATGGTCAAGAACCAGGAAGTTTTAAAGAGGTAGAACAGGTAGAATCTAAGAAATAGTGGGAGCATGGCATGAATGAGGAAATTGATTCCTTGGGAAAGAACCAAATGGGAGATTTGGTAGAGTTGCCAGCTGGAAAGAAAGCACTAAAAGATGAATAGATTCCTAGGTTAAAGAAAGGAGAGAATGGACAGGTGAGATAGAAGGCCAGGTTATATGGTCTTGAGCAGGCTGTAGGACAATGGTGTTTAAGGTTTGACAGGTGTATGACAAAGCATGGCTTTAGTCAATGTCAATGTGACCATTGTGTTTACTTTACCAAGTTGGATAATATTAGCTACATTATCTTATTATTGTATGTGGTGTATATTCTTGTTGTAGGGTCACACATGCAGGAGGTTGCTGAGCTAAAGGTAAAGTTAGTTCAGAGGTGTGCCATGAAGGATTTGGAAGCAGAAAAAAATTCTTTGGCATGAGTATTTTTAGAGATAGGGAAGATCACAGGTTGATGTTGTCTCAGAATGATTATGTGAATAAGGTAGTGGAGAGGTTCAATATGTAGGATGTAGAACCAGTTAGCACACCTATGGATGGACAGTTCACAGAATAGTGTCCCAAATCACATGATGAGGTTAAGTACATGTGTGCTAGACCTGATATTGCCCAAGCAGTGGGAGTTGTTAGCAAGTTTGTGGCCAATTTGGGAAAGAAGCACTGGAAAGTAGTTCAGTGGATTCTCAGGTATCTGAGAGGGACCAGCAGCAGGTTAACATGCTATGTAGGGTCAAGCACTTCTCTACATGGGTATGTAGATTCGGATATGGCAGGTTACTTGGATGACAGGAGTAGCACCATAGGATATGTGGTGGTTGGTCTTCAAGATTCAACTTGAAGAGGGATACAAGCCAGGAAACAAAATTAGATGATGTACAGGTATAGGTACAGGTGCAACTATTTATCTCCAAGTGGGAGATTATTAAGTTGTGGAGCTAAAAGCTTCACTGATGTAAATGGAGGAGGTTGCTGAGTGTTAGAGCAACCGACATCGGTCTGATCAACTGACGTCAGTCATATTTAGCTACGTAATAACCGACATCAGTTAGGGGTCAGCCGGCATTAGTCAAATAGGAACTGACGTCGGCAACCTGTGTGTGTGTGCGTTTGCATGCACTTTTAGAATTGGTCTAATTTTAGACAGACATTTAGGTTGCATGTAAAAGACTAATTTTAGTCTTGAGTCTGCATTTTTAATTATTGTAATTAGGAAGTCTAATTATTGTTTGCATGGGATCTATTTAAGAGACCCATGGGGCTGTATTGTAATCAAGGACAAGGAAGAGATCCTTCCAATTGTAAGATCAGGTTGATCTGCAAGTTGTTGTAAGATCAGGGGAGATCTACATGGTAAGTAAGATCAGGTTGATTTGCAGGTTGTTGCAAGATCAGGGAGATCTACTTAGAGTACTTTGAGTACTTGGTACTGGCAGTATTGTTACTGACTAGTGGAGGGTACAACTCATTGTTGAGTTGTGGTTGTAATTGGTTGAGTGAGAGAACTCTTGAGGGAGAATTACTGGTACACCCTAGAGGTGTGGGAAGAGTGTGATTTTTTCATTGTATTTCCTTCTAGAAGAGTGTTAATATAATATTGTATTGTCTCTCATATTCTGTGCTATTTTTGAATTCTAGTTACATTTTACTTCTGGTTTAATTTTGTGTTTAGTTGCTTATACAAGGTAATCAAATGTGCTCCTAATCCTGACAACTCAAACATAAAAAAAAGAATCTAATTTAGAAATTACCTTTCTCTTTTTTGGTTGAATAGGTCAATGAACTTGTAATTATAAGTCATCACCAAAACACTAGAGTGCTTGGCAATGCGCTTACAACTTGTTGGCAATGTCACTATTATTTGTCCCTACCAAGGAAGGAGACTATAGGAGTCACTTAGCAATTGCCTTTATTTTTCCAGCCAATCAAATAACTATAAATAATATTATAATAATAATTAAACAGTTATGGGTAATATTCGACATATTAATTTTAGAATATTTTAGGGGTTTTATTTATGAATATTCTTATGCTAACATCAAGAACAATCATTAATTATGATAACTCATACCATTTTTAATTATTATATTTATTTTTTTAATTATAGCCATTTATGTCATTAATTATTTTCTATGGTGAATAATATTTAATTCAATGCATTCCAAAAAAATTATTTCAAAAAATTCTAAGACATTAACTAATTGTTGAGCATGTCAAATCACTTAGCAATAAACATAATAAATAAGTACTCTTTTATCATCTACCATTGTTGTTGACTAAGATCTATAGCTAGAGATGACCTCACAAAGAGTTTTAGGAGCTAAGATTTAGCTAGCTCACTCTGCTAACTCCATTTTGAACGTAATTTAGTGGAGAAACCTCAATATACATTCTTCATTGAGACTAATGACTGCATATAGTACCTCCTATCTCTCTTGATTCACTTGAATTTCTTCAATAGACACATCTATGCCAACTCAATGTTAATCATCTCTACTTTAGAATCTTCCACCCCTGTTCTTTATCGACTGAAACTGCCCTCCAATGTCTCCACAGTCAATTTCTATCTCCTCTCACCTTCTCTAAGCTTATGCTATGTTTGTTGGGTGACTTCTTGCCTCCTCTTTTCTCCATTTATGACTAAATTGTTCTGCCATTACCTACTAAACCACCTTCCATACCACAAAACAATGTGTTTTTTAAAGTGAAAAACTACCTCTAAGCCAAATTCACGATTTTAGTTATTCTTAAGTGGGTTTGATTTTTTTTTGGTGGTTGTTTAAAATTTAAATGCCTTTAGAACCTACTTTATATGTGGGTTTGCTTTATTAATATCGATATCATTGATATTTATAAAGTTTCAAAGGAGATTATTATTACTATATATTCAATTTTTACTATAACCATTTATGTCATTAATTATTTTTTATTGTGAATAGTATTTTATTTAGTGTACTGCAACAAAAAACCATTTCATAAAATTCTAAGACATTACTTGATTGCTGAGCATGCCAAATCACTTACCAATAGACACAATAAATAAGTATTTTAAAAAAAATCATTTATTGAATAGTGCAGGTCATCAGACTAGGCATATTGTGAGTAAATTACAAGCCATGCCACCCTGCCCCTTCACATGCTCAAACAATTAAACATTTGTGATGCTGCATATGTGATCATACCACGCAAGATAATTTGCAAACATGGGCCCTTTCTAACATTTGTCCAATTCTTTAGTGATCAACCCAGCATGGAAACATTCTTGACAACAATATGCTTCAATGCAATGTCAACATATCTGCGTATATGTATCGATATATTTATTAAAATTTCAAATATATTTTGAACTAACCCTTCTTTTATACAAAGAAGGCTACATGGCTTAAATTTTATATGCTTGGCCTCGTCATAACAAACTTAAATTGTCATCAAGTCAACACACATTTTATTAATACTCACATTTTTTGGAGGCTAATAGAAATTAAAATTTATGAGTCATGGATAAATTTATCAATATTAAGTAATTTAACAATACAAATATCTATTATATTTTTTATAGATCGATAAAAAGTGCAATTTACAATTTATGTAAAAAATATATAATATGTAAATTATTAAGTCTATAATTATTGATAACCTGCAAGCATTTTTACATATCATTTACGATCTCGAAACATAAAAACAAATTACATCTTATCAATTTCTAACTTTAATTACAGTCAACTCAATCATAAATAATTTTAATACGAACAGAGGGACTAACTACTAACTACTATAGGACCCTTGTTTAATAAAAGTTCAATTCCAATAAACTTCATTATCTAATAAGAGTTCGATTCCACTAAGCTTACGAAACCGCAGTAACTATACTTTATTCGAAACAACAGTAACTGGCATCCCTCCCTTCATACGCATATTGAAGTCAAGTGTATACTTGGGAACAAAGTCATTATCAATTTTCAGACTAAACGCATGAACAATGGAAGCCACTATTGATTTCATCTGAATGAAGGCCATATCTTTTCCGAGGCATATGCGAGGCCCTGCGTTGAAGGCAGTAAACTTGTAAGGATTCTCCCCTACAAACTCCCCATTTTTAAACCATCTCTCAGGCTTAAACTTGAGGCAGTCCTGTCCCCAAATACTTTCCATCCTGCCCATGGCATATATACTGTAGTCAACACCCCATCCTTTGCCCACCAGACTACCATCCGGTAAAAAATCATCTTGAATAGCGGTTTTGGAGTCGAGGGCCACAGGAGGATACAACCGCAAAGATTCGCACACAGCTGCATGGAGGTACTGCATGTCGCTTAGTTCCTCGTACGTGAAAACGGTCCATTTAATGCCTGCTGCTTCTTCGACTTTTGATCTTTTCGATAAAACCTGCATAATTTCATGGCGGATGGCGGATTCCACCCGCGGATATGAAGAAAGCACCCAAAAGAACCATGTCAGGGAAGTGGAGGGTGTATCTCTGCCCGCCAACATAAAATTAACTATCATGTCTCTTAGAAATACATCAGAAGCATTCTCATTATCAGTGTTTGATTCGAATTCGCGGTTAGCAGCCACCATGAATCTGGAAAGAAGGTCGTCTCCCTTAAGTCGACTGATCTCATTTCTTCTACAGCGAATAATACTCATAGCAAACTCGTCCACGGCAGCAATCGCTTCCCGCAGCCGCCTTTCAGAACCGAGGTTAAGTAGACGCTTGATTCTCCACAAAAACGGCACGCTGTACTGAAATCTCACGAAGCTCAACTCCGTGGCGTCCCCAAAACTTCTGGCAAGGGGCAAATCTGGGAGACAGGGACGCAGATAAGCCGGATCCACTCCGAAGGCAACTCTGCAGATATTATCGAAGGTAAATCTCTGCAAAACATCCTGCAAGTTGATGGAGGCTCCTTCGCTGCAGGCGTTGGAGAGCACTGGCATGAGGCGGTCCAGAATCTCCGACTGCACCGTCTCCACTACGAAATTCCTGAGCGACTTGGTGTTGAATTCGTAGCTTGCAGCCTTCCTCTGCTTCTTCCACAGCTCCCCGTTCGCATTGAAAATTCCTCTGCCCATGAAATCGTGAAGAAGAATGGAGAAGCGTTCTCCTTTCTGATAATTTTCGAAATTGGTTTTGAGGATGTGCTCCACGATTGCAGGATTGGCAGTGATATACCCTCGTATTCCTCCTGGGCGATGGTATTTGAATGTATTACCAGGAGAAGCTGAAAGTAAATCTGTAACCCAATCATGAAACCTGTAACGATTTTTTATTAAGGGAAAGAGTATGCCAACGACAGGAAAGAGAGACATGCTTTGAGATTCATTCGTCTTTTTTCTAAGAAGAAAGAAAAGCAGGCTAAGCAAGAGAAAAACCATAGCAGGTGAAAGCAAATGAAGGGCGGCCTCAACCATTTCCATTGCCACAGGTGTAATTGTTGCACTACAATTGCTGTAACATATAAAGCCAATGGTGACATGGGCGGAGTCTCAAGGCGGGGTCTAGGAATCTTTTCATATTATTGAACGGTAAAATGGTCACTTCTAGATTACATATTTTTTAATTTATTATCCATTTTTTTATATTTATATATTTTTCTAATAATGTAATGATATCGTTTGATAGATTAAGATACGTGGCATGTACAATAATTAAATATAATAATATCCATCTCTTTCATATTTTTATTTGTTTAAAGTAATGATGGTGTTTTATAGATTAAGATGTATGATATATAATAAATATTAATTTAAGGTTTTTCAATTATTCATGAAATTATGTTAATGAAGATTCAACAATATTTGGTATTTTTAATGTACGTTTTTTTTACACAAGTTGGTATTGCTATTAGTTATCTGTGATTTGATATATTGCTTGTTAATATTTCTTACATGTTAAAAAGAGACATGTCTAAAAGAATTAGAGATAAGACATACAAATTGTTTATAATGTTAGTTTAGACATAATCATTGAATTCATTGTTAACCAAAATGCATCATTATTTGGAGCACTATCTTCAAATAGAAGATGGATGTATTATTACTCACAAGTATACTAGGTTCTTGTTTAGTTTGAATTTCATTTTGGTCAATTGTTAGTATGCTCTCATAAATTTCACAAGGAGTCAGAGCACTTTCTTCAACAACATCAACATATTTTGTATTGAGAGTCATGGCAAGTTTTTTTACTTCTTAAAAGAAAATCAAGGTTCTCTATGAGATCTTATTCATTAGGAGGATCCAAGATGTGTATCTCTATTCATTAGAGAATTGACACAACACAAAGTTAGCCTCCTTGATACTTAACAACACAATTCTTTGTTTCATGGTTCAATCTCAAACTCTTTTTTTCAACCTCATTTTTAGATGTACAAACCGTCCCACTATTTTATCGAAATTATAAATTTTCAAGAGATAAATCTCAATAACTGAACTCTTCTACTTTATATTTTATGTGTAAATTCTTATTTGAGATGCACTTTTCTTACATCCTATTTACTTGTTATGATTATTATTAAACATATGTGTATGTGTGTTTAAATTAAATTAATTTATAATATTATATATATATATATATATATATATATATATATATATAAGTCTTGAAAGAATTATTAATATCAATGGATTTTAATGTTGGATTAAATTATATATTAATTATCAATAAAAAAATTATTTTATATACATTAAATATTTTTTTATCTTTTTAATAATTAAAATGCACATTTCTTAATAAAATTTATTGAAAAATATAAATTAAATAATATCATCCACATTCACATTTCTAAATATTATATCAAACCATATTAATAAAATTTATATTTTAAATTAAAAATACAATAAAAACATTTCATTAATTATTTGAAAAAAAATAAAAAAAATTATACATATTTATTTTATAAACGAATTTCCCCAGCTGTGATTAAAAAACTTCTTAATAAATTTAAGTTAGAATTTATGTCCAACGTGTAGCCATCCACATTTGGTTTATGTTTGATTCCAATCCTTGACAACATCTCTCCCTTAATTATTTATTTTCCTTTCAGAAGTTTACAGCAATGAGTGATGGATGGGTATTTATCTTATGGATTCGGACAACCATTATGGTGACCAATTCTCAAAAAAATTTAAAAATATTAAGCTTGTATTATTTATTCAATGGAAAGAGGTACAATTTTAATATTTCTTTGATTTTAATTTTAGGATTCAACGTAAAGGCGTTTCTCTTTACATTCCTATATTATATGCTTGCAGGCCCTGTAAATTGTTATAGTGTTGGATGATTATCCATAAATATTAAGTTTAAATTGATTTATGATTTTATGAATATTATAGCCTTGATTAAGCTGTCTATTTAAATATAACTCTGTTTATAGGTATTAGAGTTTAAATTTGAGTTATGATCTGCTCTTCACCTTGTTCAGCGACTCCACATTTTCAGCTTCAAGGTGTTGTTCATAACTGTTGAGGTTTCATTGGTCTTGGTTTTTTGTATTGTTATTGTTTATTTATTATTATTTTCAAATTTATTAGTGGTACTAATAAAACGTTCTTTCTATTTAATAAATATCAATTAAATTTTTAACCACTAATTTAAAATAATCGATGGATTTTTAAAACAAGTTTTATATTTACAAAATTATTAGCTCTATCATAAATTCCACTACAAATATTAATTTTATTATTTTTAATATTTTCTAAAACAAGATAAAACATATATTGGGTATATGTGTAGGTAAGACAACTTCATTCGTATTTGAGGTAGATAGGTAGAGATTACAAAGGCCAAAAGATTGATAGGGGCATTGTTGAACATATATTTGGAACATGTCCATTTTATTGGTGTAAAGGATGTTATGATATGTGAAAACGTCCCACGAATAGGAAATACGTTGGAAAAACAAGTTGAACTTTGACGTTGATATGTCATAAGGATGAAGAGAGAAGGTGAGTGACTGTGTCTTGGAGAAACAAGTTGAACTTTGACATTGCTATGTCATAAAGGTGAAGTGGGAAGGTAAGTGACTTTGTCACTTCTTTTCCAGCTGTTCTCCAATGCAAGGTGTTTGCTCCAGACATTCCCCAATAGTTTGAGAGATTCCAAATGGTTGAAGGAGGATTAGAAAAATATTGTTAAAAACAGTTGAATTTTGAAACTAATCAGGGTTTAGAAGTAGAGTTTTAAAAGTTACACTACATTTTTTATTAAATTTGATGGTTGTATTAGTATATTTATACTTTTCAATTATAAAATATAATTAATTATTTTAGTACATTATATATTATATTACATTAAATTTGATAGTTGTATTATTGTGTTTATATTTTTTGTTATAAAATATAATCATTTTTTAGGTGGACTGATTAAATAGAAGGTGAAATATTAAAAATAATTTTTTTGTTCAAAATTATATCCAAAATATTAAAAAATATGATTAATTGAAATTATCTTTGTTATAAAGTTTTAGTATCTTATGGACGAATCATTACCAATTATCTTAATACCCACATTTGTTTCAATGATTATGATGGTGAAAGTTGGACAAAGTACACGATTGGGATTCCTTCTATATAACCACTCATGGTGTCTATTCTATAACTTCCCATAAAATTCTTGTGAATGACTTGTGTAAATACATGAAGCTTTCTAACTATCATTGAAGATTCTAAATACATTTTCCTATAATTATATTTAATTAATTTCGTTAAATACAAATGCTCTCTCTATAATAACTAAATTTAAACTTGACACAAAAAATATATAAAATATTTAAAATAAAATTCAATTCAATTTTAATCCAAAAAACATGACACTTTTATTACGCTTATAATTATTCCCAACTCTTTAAAAAAATAAAATATCCTCCTAAAATAGTTGATTATTTAAATATAATTACATTAAACTTATTAAAATGGAAGACCATGAAAATGTTATTCAACGATGTCACAATCACCAAAGCACAGTAATGCGATTAATATGATGTTACAAATTTTAACTTTTCTATGAAAAATTTAACTGTATGGTCCCCGTTACTATATTTTATGTGGTTTCTGAAATTGTGTGGTCATAAATCAAATTCAACTACACGTAGGCGAACTATAAATCTCATGGTTTTTTGAAGGCGAAAGCCAAGAAAATTGGTTGGCATATTAAATTATGAAAGGTACTCGGGCAAGAAAAGGTCAGGGAATCGCTATCTTTTTACAATCGTCTCATGCGGGTCCTGCTGAGATGCCATTAAATTATTAAAATGGTCTTATGGATTCAGACAACCATTATGGTGATGATTGCCCATAATTTTATTTATAGAGTTTGTATAATTTATTTAACGGAAACAAGTAGAATTTATTTAATTTTAATTGTGCTTTTAAACTACACGAGGAGTTCCTCTTTACATTCTCATATTACATGCCTGCAGGCTCTGTTAATTGTATAGTTGGAAGATTATCCATAAATATTAATTTTAAATTTAAATTAATTTAAATATAATTGAGTTTAAGAGTATCATTGTTTTTATTTTAAATTTATCGGTATTATAGTCTTGATTTTGAAGCCATCTGTTTAAATATAACTGTTTTTATATATGAGTTTAATTTTGAGCTATGAACTGCTCTTCACCTTGTTTAACAGCCCTACATTTTCATTTTCAGGGCGTTGTTCATAACTATTGGATTCCATTGGTCGTGGCTCTTTGTAATGTCATTGTTTGTTTATTATTTTTTTAAAGTTTTATTAGTAGTCTTAATTTATAAGATTAGTATCAATTGTCTGCTATTTGATACACTTTTCATTAATATTTCTTATATTTTAAAAAGAGATATTTATAAAAGAATTGGAGATAAGACATACAAATTTTTTATGATGTCAATTTAAACATAATTATTAAAGCTATTCTCAACCAAAATGCATGATTCTGTGGAGCACTATTTTTGAAACAGTGGGTGTATTATTACATATAAATATACTAGGCTCTTGTTCAGTTTAAAGTTTTATTTGGGTCAATTGTTAGTATGCTTAAATCAACTTTGGATGGAGTCAGGGGACTTTCTTGTACAAAATTAACAAAGTTTGTATTAGGATCTATGATACGATTTATTATTTTTTTAGGAGAAATTAGGGCTGTCTATGAGATCTTATTCAATAAGAGAATAAAAAATGTGTAATTCTATTCATCATAAAAATGACACAACACAATTAATCTCCTTGACAATTAACAACACAACTCTTTATTTCATGGTTCAATGTCAGATTTGTTTCATGAATCTCAATCTCAAATACACAATCAGATCCACTATTTTACTCAAAAGTCATAAATTGTGAAGAAACAAATCTCAAAAACTTAACTCTTATACTTTATATTCTGTGTGTAAATTTTTATTTGAGACACTTTTCTAGCATCCTCTTAAATTTTTATGATTACTATGTGTATGTATGTTTAATTTAAATTGATTAATAACATGTGTTCTATATTTATTGTTATTAGTTCAGACGGGATACACATTATTTTAGTTAACTTCTTATTAAACAAGGGTCGCCAGCAGCCAATCCTTACCTTTATGTCAAATAGTATATTGCATTTAATGTTTATGTTTTTGAAATCAAAATAATAGCATGAAATATCTAAAAGTAATTTTTTAATACTTAGTGTGATAGATTGCCAACTTTGAAACAAGTTTAGGAGCTAAATCTAGATCTAAATGATAAACAAAAATAAAAATTGAAATGTTAAATAAAAAATGAAAATTAACCTATATAAACTATTAAAATAGAATTTTAATTGGATAAATTTTGTTAATTGAAATAAAATTAGAAAATACGAAAAATAGTTTCTTTTGTTGACAAATATAAAACAATATAATTACAAAGTCATGGCAGTATTTGGTAATAAAAAAATAAAGTTTGAGATTGAGATGTGAGTCCTTGAATAGTATCATATATAACTAAACATTATTAATAAAGAAAAATGTATTAAAGTTTAGACCAGATTCATAAAAGTCAATCAAATTTTGTAAAAGAAATAAAACATAATATATCTATGAGATATATGTTCTCCATAGATAGTATTGTTAGTAATTGTTGATCTTATCTGTGTAGGCAAGGGAGGTTTTTATCACTATAAGTTTTATATGTGAATCTTCTATAGGTATAAGAAGTATTTATCTGCATAGTGCAAAATAATGATAATAAATTAGTTATTAGTTTGTAGTTTTAAAGCTGTATAAAGAAAGAAAAATGTAGAAGCAGATTATATACTTTAGTTTTTGTTCAATACTTCAACATGTAAAATGACTTTTTGCTCATAAAAAATAAATTTTCCTTGCAATAAAAATCCTTTTAGCAAATACATTGTACTCACCTTTGTTTATGAGATAATCATTGTATGAAATTTGTGTGAATGTAGGAAAAAATGTTTTTAATAATGACTCTGAAACACTACATTGTATTGGAATGTATTACTAGGAGAAATTGAAAGTAAATATGTAACCCAATCATGAAACTTGTAACATTTTTTTATCAAGGGAAAGAGTATGCCAATCACAGGAAAGAGAGACATGCTTTGAAATTAATTTGTCTTCTTTCTAAGAAGAATGAAAAGAAGGCTAACCAAGATAAAAAAACATAGAAGTTAGAAAGAAAATGGAGGAAGGCCTCAACCGTTTCCCTTACCGCAGGTGTAATTATTGTAATATATAAAGTGAGGGTAGAGTTTTGGAAACTCCCTTATCTTGGGATACCTTTGTTCACATCGACAGGGCAGATTGACTTAATTGATGTCTTATATGAATACAAAATTAAAAAACTAAACAAAATAAAAAAATTTATTAGCTCACTTGATGTTAAAGTAAAAGTGCGTTTTCTTCCGAATGTCACCAACAACATCAATTTGGAGCGATTTGATTTTTAAAAAATATATATTTTCATTTTATTGAAAGGTAAAATAGTTATTTGTAAATATAACTATTATAATTTTATTTTTTTATTCATCATTTTAATTTCTATTTTTAATGTAATGATGTTGTTTTATAGATTAAGATATATGACATATACAAAAATTAAATATAATAATATCTATTCTTTTATATATTTATTTTTTAATGTAAGGAAGTTGTTTTATAGATTAAGACATAGCATAATAAATATTAATTTGAGGTTTTTCAAAAATTTATCGAATTATATTAATAAAAATTCAAGAACAATTGGTATCTTCAATGTATATGTTTTCAATACAGGGTTGATATTTTTATCAATTGTCTACCACTTATACATTTTCTATTAATATTTATTATATGTTAAAAAGAGATATTTATAAATTAAGAATTGAAGATAAGACATACAAATCTTTTATAATGTCAATTTAGACATAACCATTGAAATCATTGTCAATCAAAATGCATCATTATTTGAAGCACTATCTTCAAATAAAAGATAGATGTATTTTTACTTATAAGTGTACTAGGCTCTCGTTTAGTTTAAAATATCATTTGGGTCAATTGATAGTATGTTCTCATCAACTTTGTATGGAGTCAAAGAACTTTCTTTAACAACATCAACATATTTTATATTGACATTCATAACAAATTTTATTACTTCTTTATAGGAAATTAGGGTTCTCTATGAAATTTTATTCACTAAAAGGATCAAAGATGTGTATCTCTATTCATAAGATAAATGACACAACATAAAGTTAACCTCTTCGAAAATTAATAATACAAATCTTGATTACATAGTTCAATCTCATTTTTAGATATACAATTTCACTCACTATTTTATTGAAATTATAAATTGTTAAGAGACAAATTTTAAAAACTTAATTTTTATATTTTATATTTTATGTATAATTTCTTACATCTTATTAACTTATTATGATTATTATTAGGCATATGTGTATATGTACTGTTTAAATTAAATTGGTTAATAAAATGTACTCTTATATATATTGTTATTAATCTCAAAGAAATTACTATAAAATCAAAGAATATTAACTTTCAATTAAATATTATCAATTATATATATATATATAAATAATTAAAATACAATTTTAAAAAATAAATAAATAAATAATATCATCTACATTGACATTTATAAATGTTATATCAAATCGTAATTATTAAATATTATTTTAAATAAAAAATACAATAAAAACACTCCATTAATTATATTTAAAAATATTAAAAAATTGAAAATGAATTTACCCGGTTGCGATTTGATTTTTATGCACTATTTAAAAAAACATCTTAATAAATTAAAGACAACATTTATGTCCAACGTGTAGACATCCACATTTGGCCAAGGGTTCCATTCTGTGACGTCTTCTCTCCCTTATTTATTTGTGTTTTATTTTTAAAAAAATCCTTTCATAAGTTTACAGCAATTGGAGAGGGATGGGTATTTCTCTTATGGATTCGGACAACCATTATGGTGATGAATTCTTCATTTTTAAAATAATTATTATTGTTAGCATATTTTTTAATTATTTATTTTTAAATTTATGCACTGGAAAGGGGTAGAATTTTAATATTTCTTTGAATTTTATATTCAATATCAAACATAGAGATATTCCTTTTTACATTCCCATATTATGTTTATTGCTCTATAAATTGTTAGTGGGGAAGATTATTCATAAATATTATAATAAATTCAAATTGATTTAGACAAGTAAATTTAGGGCATTACTTTTTACATTTTCATATTATGTGTTTGTAAGCTCTGTAAATTGTTATAGTGTTGCGAGATTATCTAAAATGTAAATATTAAGTTTAAATTGGTTTGGACATAATTAAATATAAAAATATTATAGTTTTTGTTTTGATTTTATAAATATGATAATTTTGATTTTGAAGTTATTTATTTATAAATAATTATGTTTATAAATATTAGAGTTTGATTTTGAGCTATGAATTGCTCTTCACCTTGTTCTATAGTTTTACATTTTCAACTTCAAGGTGTATTTCATAACTATTGGAGTTTCATTGGTTTTGGATCTTTGTATTGCTATTGTCTATTTTTATATATATATATATATATATATATATATATATATATATATATATATATATATATATATATATTAAATATTAGCATTGTTAATTTAAATTTCTTTTCATTTAATAAATATTGATCCAACTTTTAACTATTAATTTAAAATAAAGGATAGATTTTTACAACAATTTTTCTATTTACAAAATTATTAGTTTTACTACAAATTCTAGTAGTACTTTGTTTACTTTTAATATTTTCTAAAACAAGAGAAAACATATATTGGGTACATATATAATTAAGAAAAATTCATTCGTATTTAATGTAGTTAGGTAGAAGCTATATAAGGGTTAGGTGGAATGACTAGAAGATTGATAGAGGCATCATTGAACAGTGATAGAGCCATATGATCCTCCAACAACCTCTTCCCCACCTATTTGATAAGGCTCACCACCAACTACTTGTATTCCATGATTTCAGCCAACATATCCTTGGAACATGTCCATTGTATTGGTGTAAAGGATATTATGATATGTGAAGACATACAAGAAAATAAGGAAAAACAAATCAAACTTTGATGTGTCATCATTTGAACACGATAAAGAAATAATGACAACATCTAAGATAAGCAGAAACATTGGATTGTATAGAATATGTCATAAGGGGTGGTGCAAGAAGGTGAGTGACTTGTCACTTCTTTTCCAATTATTCTCCAATGAAATGTGTTTGCTCCAGATATTCCTAATAGTTTGAGATATTCCAAATGGTTGAAGGAGAACTAGAAAAAATACTGTTAAAAGTAATAAAATTTTGAGACTATACACATTCTTCTAAATTATAAGGTTGTATCATTATATTTACATATTTTGGCTATAAAATACAATCAATTATTTTGATACATTGTATACTATACTGTACACTAAATTTGATAGTTGTATCATTATGTTTGCATTTTTTGGCTATAAAATACAATCATTATTTTTTCATGGATTGTATCAAATACAAGGTGAAATATTAAAAATTGAAAAATTCATTTAAAATTGGATCCAAATTATTAAAAAATATGACTCATTGTAATTATCTTTGTTATAACATTTTAGTATTTTATGGTCAAATCACCACCAATTATCTATATACCCACATTTGTTTTAATGGTTATGATGGTGAAAATTGGACAATGTACATGATTTGACTTCTTATGTATTACTTCACATGGTGTTTAATATATAACTCCCCATGAAATCTTTGTGAATGATTTGTATAAATACATGAAACTTTCTAACCATCTTTGAAAATTCCAAATACATTTTATTATAATAATTATCATTCAACCAATTTTATTAAATATAAATGACCTCTCTATAATACTAATTTTGAAATCAACACTAAAAAAATACAAAATACTTAAAACAAAATTCAATTCAACTCTAACCTGTAAAAACTTGGTGCATTAAACCTTTATTATATATACAATTATTCCCAACAAGATAATTAAGTGTCCTCCTAAGTTAATTGATTTATTTATCTAATTATGTTCACATATTAAAATGGAAGACCATAAAAATGTCATTCAACAACAGCATGAAGGCGTTCCTCTTTACATTCTCATATTATATGCTTGCAGGGTTTATAAATTGTACAGTGTTGGAAGATTATCCATAAATATTAATATTGAATTTAAATTAATTTAGACATAATTGAATTTAAGAGTATCATAGTTTTTATAGAATTTATAGTTCTATTTTTTAAGTTATCTATATAAATATAACTCTGTTCAAGGACTTTGAATTTTCATCTTCAAAGTTACATTTTTAGCATTTCATAGGATCATCACGTTGTTATTTGTAACTATTGGAGTTATATTGGTATTGGATCTTTGTATTTCCATTATATATTTATTATTTTCTCAAATTAAGAAATATTGATAAAACTTTTAGATGCTATTTTAAAAAAATTATTAGATTTTTAGAACAAATTTTATGTTTGTAAAATCATTAAATTTACTAAAAATTCTTCTTAATAATAATAAAATAAAGTAAAATAATGAGAATTTGTTTTGGTAAATTTTATGGAGTACACATTTTATTAGTTAATTTTATTATTATTTTTGGTGGGCACATTTCATGAAAAAAAGAGTTTGATAAAATCATAATATTTAAATTCTTTTAAATAAGCTATCTCGAGCATAGAAAAGCTATGGATAGAGCACATTTTGGGAGGTTAATTAATTCAGAAGATTTTTATTTATGGGAGTTGGGTAAAAACTTAAATGTTAATGCCTCTTTTTTATCATGTTTGGTGAGAATAATTAAAAAATAGTAATTTAATATTTTTTAAAGCCTTGGGAGAGGATTATTTTGATTCAGTTTTGGGGGAGAGCATTCAAAACTTTGAAATAAAAAAAATTATTTATATAAAACCTCTATATGGGTGCAATTATTAAGTTTTGGTCCAAGGAAACACTTTCTTTTATAATCATTCCTCCCCTTCCCGATAAGTGTAATAGTGATATATAGATTTTATTTATAGACAAGAGTAAACTAGGGATTTAATAATTTAAACTTGAATCTACAAAAGGTATCCATGGCATGAAGGAAGATGCCCTACCTAGGGGAAGAAGGGAGGCCAAGCAAGGAGAATGGTAAACTACGGGAGTATTCATGCATGTTATCCTTGTCATTTGTAAACTCCTTATGTTCAAAACTTGAATCTGTAAAAGGCATCTATGGCATGAAGGAGGATGCCTTACCTAGGGGAAGAAGGGAGGCCAAGCAAGGAGAATGGTAAACTATAGGAGTATTCAGGCATGTTATCCTTTTCATTTGTAAACTCCTTATGTTTAAGTCATTTTATTTACCCTGATAATTTTGTGTGGCCCACATTAATGCATAGGTAGTGCTGGAAAGGGATTAGGCTATATATATAAAGAATAATTAAATAAAATAATATATATAAATGGGGTTAGTCAAATATAAATTATATGCATTTTACCAAATCATTGACATGATTAATTTAAAAAATCCTTTAAATGGCTGATGTTAGCCCTGGCTCTATGTAAAATAGTCAATTTATAAGGTCACACTTGGTGCATCAGACAATTATAGAAAATATATTATTTTAACATATTTTACAAATGTTGTGGAGCTTTATGATAAGAATTTTATTAAATAACTTTCTTGATATTGTTGAATATAAAATATCTACTCAAATTTATTTACATTGTTTATCTAAATAAATAATATTTACACTGGTAAATAGTGTTTGGTTATAGGCTACCTATGCTAATATAACTATTTTAACTATTTACTATTCATCCGGTAGCTTTAGTAAAAATAAAATAAATATTTAATTCTTATTACTCTTTATTGGGATGTTTCATGTCTTGATAATCTTTTTTTGAGTAGTGTCTTTCATAGATGTGTGTAGGTTAATTACAACACCTAAATATTGTTTTAATGTGTGAATGTATAATCATTGTTTTAGAAGAGATTTAATATCTTGTAATGAATGTGTCAATTTTCTTCAACTATAGTGTAAATTCTTTTCCATGGGTAAAATTTAATTCCTAATCATTTATTTAGTTATTTTAAATGTTGGAAGTATTATTATATTATACTTGTGTTTTATAGTGATTTTTTTATATAAGATGAAGATTATATAATTGATAAGTGAATTATAATTTTGGTTGTGATAATTTTATTTATAAAATTAGTTATTGAATTACCATGTTGCAATATTTCATGGGTGAATTATAAATTTGTTGTGGTAATATTATTTACCTTTAAATAAAATAATTTAATTACTTAATTACCATGCTAAGATAATAGATGGGTGAATTATAATTTTGGTTGTGATAATTTTAAAAAATAAATAAATAAAAGAATTTATTTATTTAATTATTATGTTAGAATATTTGGTAAGTGAATTATAAGTTTGTTGTAGTAATTTTATTTACATTTAAATTAAAAAAATAGTTATTTAATTACCATGCTCAAATATTTGGTGGGTGAATTATAATTTTGGTTTTGATATCTTTATTTACTTTTAAATAAAATAATTTAGCTATTTATTTACCATGTCAAAATATATGCCTTGATGAATTATAATTTATTGTGGTAATCTTATTTACTTCTAGATAAAAGAATTTAGCTACTGGGTGAATTATATTTCTTATTGTGGTAATTTTATTCACTTATAAAATTAATTGTTTTTTTAATTTTTTTTTTAAATAGAAATTAATTAATTATTCTATGGGGAGTATAATTTAATGAATTTAAACCTTCTTATAATAAGTTTAAAATTTATGAATTTGTATTGAGAATATAAATTAGACTTTTTGAATAATTAGATGCATGTAATTATTGATAAGTGTGTGTTTTGGGATTAGTTAAACTTTCAATGAGTCTTAATTTTACTTCAAAAATCTTGTTGAATGAGTTTGACAATCTACCTACTTGTCTACCTTAATAATTATTTAAGCATTAGGAGGTTGTCTATGATAGGTATAACATGCCAGCTATATGTTGACCCTATTTCTATTGACATTTTAATGTAGGGTTCAACATGAGACATAAATAAAATTAGGGCTTTACCTATGATTTTATTGAAAAAGTCTTTGCACCTTTTTGTATTGTTTATATAATTGAATTAAATTGTACAAAATAATGTAAATGACTGTTACCTTAGAATATCATGTAGTCATTATTTTGAAATTAGATCATGATGTTGGGTTGTAACATACTCTTTTTACGTTTTAAATATGAATGATACAAAATAAGGGTAAAATTTATTGTTGTGTTCACATTAAGTTTTTTTTAATAATAGGAAGTGGCATTAATAGAAAATAATATAGAGAAAAATAGTATAAGAATAAATATTAATGTTTAGTGAATTATTAGGATTGGTGAGAGAAAAGATTATAATGTTTATAACATTATACAGTTAAAATGTAGTGTAAATAGGATACAATTAATAGATGTGGTTAAAAATTAGATAATATGGGCACATGTGAAATATACATAAGGCTTATATATAATTTATTTAACATATAAATGATGCATAGTTGGTATTATGAAATGGTAGTAGAAGAGTAAAGCTATCTATTGAATAATTTTATATATGTTACGCTATGCAAGAGTTTTGTTTTTAGCATGTTACTAAAGACTTAAGGGGGTTGTAGGAAGAATTGATTAACTTAAGAAGTTGGATATGGAACAAATTCTATGTTGTCCTATCTCTTTGAAAAAACTTATATTATTTATTGACAAGAGTCTTAACTTAATGATCAATGCCCTTATTCTTGCTTATCAATAATTGTGGTCTATTGTTTAATTATGCTTGGAAATAAGCCCTTGAAATGGAATTAAAATGATAAACTTGTTGCATAGTGTCAAAAATATTATTATCTTAATAATATTAGACCTCTTAAATTTAATTATAATGATATATTCAATGCCTTATTCTGTGGAAGAATATAACCCTTCTTGAGGTCTATAAGCATGCTTGGACTAGTGGATAGGTTGTGCCAGAAGAATAATCCTTGAAAAGAAGTATAATATTAAGGATTAGAACTTATTAAATATGTAGGAATTATCTCAGTTGAATGCCCTAATTTTTTCATTTCAAAAATAATTGGTGGCCTTAAAACTAAAGGTGCAAGCTCCATCTCTATGATTAAAATTAACCTTCATACTCATCTTGGATTAAGTATGAGCATGCTTAGAAAATATTATGATTTTTTCAATCTTTCCTCTATTACATTATCTTTTAAATGATGAAAAATAATTGTATTTATGACTCTCATCTTTGGACCATGTTACAATGTGATGGTGATAGGTCTAAACCTTTCTCCATTAGAAATCTCATATACCCTTGAGTTATTACTATCCATTATTGATAAGGACTCTGGAATTATAAAATCAGAGTATTCGCATATGAACCCTTATCTGGTATTTTTATGAATTTTCACCTTTCTATCATGACAAGATAGTTTCACCATTCTATGTTAGTACTCTACTTGAAGAGCTATGAGGTAGTTTCATATATATATATATATATATATATATATATATATATATATATATATATATATATATATATATATATATATATATATATATATATATATATATATATATATATATATGAAACTACCTCATAGCTCTTCAAGTAGAGTACTAACATAGAATGGTGAAACTATCTTGTCATGATAGAAAGGTGAAAATTCATAAAAATACCAGATAAGGGTTCATATGTGAATACTCTGATTTTATAATTCCAGAGTCCTTATCAATAATGGATAGTAATAACTCAAGGGTATATGAGATTTCTAATGGAGAAAGGTTTAGACCTATCACCATCACATTGTAGCATGGTCCAAAGATGAGAGAGTCATAAATACAATTATTTTTCAACATTTAAAAGATAATGTAATAGAGGAAAGATTGAAAAATTCATAATATTTTCTAAGCATGCTCATACTTAATCCAAGATGAGTATGAAGGTTAAGTTTAATCATAGAGATGGAGCTTGCACCTTTAAAACACACACACACACACACACACACACACACACACACACACACACACACACACACACACACATAGGAGGGAAGTGGGGGAGAAGGGCGGTGAAGGAAGGAGTGGTGGGGTTGAATTTGGTATCCATCCTTTTCATATTAATATATATTTTTAATGTAATGGTGTCACTTCATAGATTAATATATGTGGTATATATAACAATTGAGCATAATAATATCTATCTTTTTTATATTTTTATTTTTTTAGTCTAATGATTTTTTTATAGGTTAAGATATGTGAAATATATAAAAATTGAATATAATAGATATCAATTTAAGGATTTTCATTTATTTATGAATTTATGTTAACAAAGATTCGTTGGCTTGGAAAATGTTCAAGGGATAAATATGAGCTTTTTAGCTAATAGTTATGAGATAG
>JARHVA010001875.1:30000-147500 GCA_037957365.1 Torreya grandis
TTAGCATATTTTTATCATCTAAAGAGAACTATTTTGATTGAATTTATTAGTTTTTATATTATTATAAATTTTTAACTGAATCTCACATTCATGACTTTAAATAAGTAGTGGATGGATTCTACTAGCTTAATTAGTACCATCAATGCAAGATGAAGTGTAATCCAATTGAGTGATGTGTATGAAATTGATTGATCCTAGAGATTATTATTTATTTAAAATTATTGGCCAAAGTAATATTTTAATTAATAATTTTCATTTCATATGTGATATAGTTTTTATGTTTGTGTGGTATCATATTAGAATAGATTTATTTATGGTACACATTTTGTATTATATATCTAAAACACATGGGTTTTG
This sequence comes from Torreya grandis, assembly GCA_037957365.1. Classification (NCBI taxonomy): domain Eukaryota; kingdom Viridiplantae; phylum Streptophyta; class Pinopsida; order Cupressales; family Taxaceae; genus Torreya; species Torreya grandis. The sequence goes on from JARHVA010001875.1 coordinate 30,358, forward strand.
GTTTATCACTCTAGATTTTTGTACCATCATTATCTACCCATCCATGAAGGGAGGGCCATACCCTTGTTGGGAGATAGTGTGGGGAACCTATGGTCTGTGGTTAGTGTGAAAATGTACTTGGATGATGCTCTCCCTCCTAGTTGGAGTACTACTCTAGAGACTACACTTGAGAATACAGATTGATACTTGAGTTATGGAGACTCATACTCCATGGAGCTTTGTATCATGTTTTATTATTTAGAAACTTATTTATTTTTAAAAACAATAATATTTATTCATTGTACTTCTATAGTAGTGGTTGTAATATTGTATCAGTCGTGATTGAAATTATACTATTTCATTAATGATTAGATGTATTTATTAATTTTCTTAGCATTATTCATGATTATTATATATATATCATGGTGATCCTTAACTAAGTGGATTAGATAAATATATTAGTTAACTAAATGAATGTAGTTATTTAAAGATTACCAATTAGATTTCTTGTGGTGAAATCTATAAGTTGAATATGTGTAATTAATTTTTTAAAAATTACTATATTTCAGTAAAACCTAGTAGGGTTGTTACATGGTTGTATCATAATTGAGGCTCAAACACTGAGTTAATGTGTTCAGTAACACAAACTTATTTTCTTGATAAGGAGTAATAATAGTGTACATTAGACCAAGAGGTGAGTGTATTTCAAATATCAAAGTCCCTGTTGATGCAAATAAGTTTTTTATTGAGCAAGCTACAATGTTGGACCAAATCCTCGTAACCATACAAGAGACTAGGAATTAAATCACAACCCTAAAATAAGATGTTCATGTCCATGAAAAGGAGAATGATTAGGAAGAATGTGAATAATTCTTGATGGTCATGAACAACTTCAAGAGCTAAGGAATGATGAAGTGTGATAAGATGTGATAGATTGAATAAATGCAAAGTTAATGTGAAATATGAAAAAGGTAAATCTACCCAAGTTCAAAGGAACTATTTTGAGAGAAGGAATTGAAGCATGGATGATATAAATAGATAAATATTTTGAGATTCAAAATTATTCTGAAGTCATGAAATTAATTTGGAGAGCTTATCAGCTTATTGGTGAAGAAATAATTTAGTAGTAAAATAAGAAGCTAAAAATGAACCTTGACTCAATCACTACTACTTAGAAACACTTTGTGATGTTGTTTAGGTCATGATGGCCTCCACAACTATACTTTAATCAAAATATTATGGATTTTTAAAATCTTAAGCAAGAGGATTTATCAGTGAATGAATACTAGGAGTAATTTACTAAGATTTTTAAGTATATACCCTTAGTATCAGGTGAATGAGAGGGTTATAATTAAGAAATTTGTCATAGAATTAAAACCCTAAATTGGTTGTGAAGTAGATGCGCACAGTCCATTACCATAGATCAGGTATTCCAGAAGGATGTCAAACAAGAATAGAAACTAAAATCTCTTACCTAAATCATAGATAAGTTCAATAAGAAGTTTTGAAGTTATAAAACACCTTTCACTAAGAACTCAAAGCAGAGGAGTGGAGACTCCAACAATCAGTTCAATAATCAAAATGCCAAGTTTAACAGTGGTTTAGGGAATAAAAAACCTCCTAATGGTTTCAAGGGTGGTTTCAATGAAAAATAATAGTATGATAAGAAAGGAATAGTTAGAGGTTATTTCATATTTGGAGGTGACCATTTTGATCAAGAATATCCTCATAACAATTTGAAGAACAAGGGTTTTACTTCTCAACAAGGTACATTCTAGAAACAAATTCATGTAGCTATTGACAATCATTAGGTTGAGTACTAAGCTTCATCCATAGAATTATAAAGTATTTTGTTCAATCATCTAGTTTCTATTTTGATTGACACAGGAGCTACAAAATGTTTCATTTCTCTTAGAATGCTTAGTAAATTATCTAAAAAAACTAGAGTTATCAAAAATTCATGGCCGGTACAATATGGGAATGAATCAAAGGTCAAAGTTGATAAGTGTCTGGTCAAATCAGAGATTAGGTTATCTAAATTCACTATAGTAGTATATATTTTTATAGCATCATTAGGGCCATAAGATGTGATCCCAAGATTTAATTGTCTTGTGAAGCATAAAGCCAATGTTGAGTTTTATCTTAAAAAGGTTGAGTGTCAAGATGATTTTAGAAATTAGACGTAACTTTAGGGTGAAAAAAGGGAGTTAAAGCTAAGGTAGATTTATATAATTCAACTAAAGAAAGCTCAAAAGAAGGAATGCCAAGAATTTATCATTAAGATAAATGATATGTATTAATCTAAGGAACTATCTATCTAAGATTATTCTTTTCTAAGAAACTTCCATGATGTGTTTCTAGAAGAATTACTAATATTTTCACCTAAGTGTGAGTTTGATTTCTAGATTGATATTATATCTAGATCAAAACCACAGTCTAAGGTGCCGTATAGAATGATAACCACTGAATTGGTTGAGTTAAAGGCATAACTTTAGAATTTTTTGTTGAAAGGGCTGATTTGACAAAGAGTATCACCATGGGGTGCACTAGTTATCTTTGTTAAGAATAAGGATGACACTCTTCATCTGTGTATAGATTACAGGATGTTGAATAAATAAATGATCAAGAACACATTTCCATTACCATACACTAATGATTTATTTGATCAAATGCAAGGGAAATAGTCTTTTATTGAATTGATCTTAGAGTAGGGTATCATTAGTTAAGGATTCATGAAGAGAATATTCCAAAATAACATTTAAAACTTTATATAGGCACTACGAGTTCACAATGTTACCATTTGGATTGACAAATTATCCAAAAATATTTATGAATCTTATGAATACTATGTTTAGAGATTAACTAAATCATTTTTTTGGGTCTTTCTAGATGAAATCCTCCTTTATTACAAGGATGATAAAGATTAACTACAACACCTATAACTGGTTTTATAGCATTTATAAAATCACAGGTTGTATGGTAAGTTTTCTAAATGTGTATTTTTATAAAAGAAAGTACAAAATATAGGATATATTATCTCTTTTGATGGCATTTCAATTTATCCAACAAAGATAAGATCCATAATGGAGTGATTGGCACCAAAGAATGTGCATGAGGTAAGATTTTTCATAGGATTAGTAGGGTATTACAGTCTAAATTTGTTTTGGGTTTTTATAAGATAGCTAATTCAATTACTTATCTTCAATGGAAGAATCAAAGTTTCATCCAATTAGATAAATGTGAAGTAGCCTTTTAGAAACTAAAAAGGAGGCTTACTTTAGCACTATTGCTAAGAGTTCTTGATCCTGATGGTCAATTCCCAATGATCACTGATGCATCTAAGGATGGATGTGGAGGAGTTCTTATGTAGGATGGCTTAGTGGTAATCTATGAGTCTAGGAAAATGAAGCCTTATGAGGTGAATTATGCCCCTCATGACCTAGAACTTGTGGTAACTGTGCATAATTTATAGGTTTAGAGGCATTATTTATTGGGAAAATTATTTTGAGCTCAACACAGATTACTTGGGACTCAAGTATATATTCACCCAAATGAACCTAAATGCTCATTAAAGATGATGGTTAGATTTCTTATCTGATTATGATTTTGATATTAAGTATATCAAAGGCAAGGATAAAAAATAAGTTGATGCTCTAATTCAAAATAGGTATGAAGCAGTTATGGTTATTATCAAGAGTACTTTCCAAGATCAGGTAATCAAATTCTCATTAGGAGATGAATTCTATGATCAGGTCAAAAAAATATGGTCTGAGAATGCTCAAAATAGTAAGTATAAGGGACTCAAGATAAAGAGTGGTGATCTTTTGAGGTACAATGGTAGAATGTATTTGTTTGTTTCTAATTTTACACCTCTTACGCTCGACCTTGTACACTTTGAAAAAATGGCAAACAAAGATGAAAACCCCATTGATGTGTCATTATATTCAAGGAAGGGTTTGACATCAATAATGGATTGAAAGCATAAAATGATTGATAGGCACTCATAGAGGGTATGGTCAACTCCCTGCTACTTATGGCTCTGCCTAAACCAAGGTGAGAGGACCTATGGGGTAGTTTTATAACATAGATATATTTTGTAATTCAACCCCTATGGAGATTTTTGGCACAAAGAACAATAAATTTGACCAGGGCACAACCAAACTTGTTCACTCCACTCGAGAAGGGTTGTCTCATGGGATGAACAAATGTTCTAGATCACATACAAGATATTGAATACAGATGGGTATATGACTGCAATATTTATTCTAAATAATTTTCAATAACATGGGTTGAATGGAAAACTATAGTGATGGGTATTAAAGCACAAAATGCAAACACATGTTATATAATCAAGATCTTATGCATTTGTAGGAAAATAACACTTATGATCAGAAACAAGGGTGTATTATTTGCATGGTATGGTAGGGTAGGATAGTTTGGTAATTTATAATAAAATGGGTTTGACATGTTGGTGATTTTCAAACAATAGGGTATCTTATAGATATTCATAAATCATTCCATATCAAATATGTAGGGAAAAATCAAATACAAGATAGTGGAAAATACCAAATGATCCTTGAAACCCTAGAGCATACATTACACCTAAAATTTCAAACACTTTCTCTATCAAATCTAAAAACCTAGGGTGCCCTAACTATTTAATCACCAACATATCTTAAAATAATGCATAAAGGGTTTATAATCTAGATCTATGCTCAAAATGATAATCAATAGTGAACTCAAACCCAAACATCTAATCAACATAAATTGTAAAACATATTGCTTCATTTCATCAATAAGAAATAATAAGGAACCAAAATTATTTTCATTAAATTGAAAAGAGGTATTACATAAATCAATTTTTTTAAAATGATTCTATGGGGAAAATCATGGTGAGATTTCTCCATGTTGCACAAGGGAGACATAAACATGCTCTTAAAGCTTGGTAATGGATATAAACTTGCAACACCTTAACAAGGGAAAAAAGATCTAAAAACAACAGTTTATCCCAAAAAAATTTCATAACCTAGACTTAAATAAAATGAACAAACAACAACTTATAATAGAAGACAAGCCTTCTATTTATACATTTTTACCCTTTTTTTTCAAATCTAGTAATGGAGGTTACATTTTGCAATTTTTAAAATTGTAGTCAACAACCCAAAGTTACATTAAGATGATCCCAACTAAAAATACACCCTTTTCCATGCCTAGAATCTTCACCCATTTGCACAAAAAATCATTACTCTAACTACCTCTATAAGGAATGATGAAGATTCAGAGCACATCTTTTGATTTCTTGGCTAGATGTGCCTTTTACATGAGTTGGAAGGTAAAAATTTGTGGTGGAGACCAAATTCTTTTTATCCTCATGTGTAACTACCTAGAGATACCCTTTACCACTTGGTTACATAGTTGGAACCTCTTAGACAAATTCCCTTTCTCATATGCATGCCATGGAACAACCTGCTCTTACAATGATTTCATGGGAATATTTTGGATCCATGGCTATTCAACGATCTTCCTCCAATGGCCCACCTTATCCTTGTAAACCTAAAATTTCTCTCCCATGGAGGAGTTTGGAAAATTACAACAATGAAAAATGCAAAATATTTAGATTATTTGACCTTTTTTCCTTTTGGCTCCAATCAGTTTTATCCATTTTTGCTTTTTTCAGTTTTAATTTTTGCAAATTTTAGTTTTCATACTTTGTAATTTTCACATTTGCTTTTCACAAGTTTTCCTTTTTAGTGTTTCCTCCATATTTTTTTTAATTCATAAATGCATTATTTTCACCTTTTGACCTTTTGGGGAAATCTTGGCCCCTTTTACAAATTTGTAATTTACAAATTGCAGAATTGCAATTTACACTTGTAATTCCCTTGGGAAGGTCCCTTTGCAAATTACAAACTTATAAATTGAAACATTGCAATTCACAGTTGTAGTTCCTCTTAGGGAATCCAAAACTCCAAATGAAATTTACAATTTTGTAAAATTGTAAATTACACATGGGGTTCCCATTTCCCTCAAAATCTTTTTTTACGGAATCCAAAACTCTAGAAACATTTTGCAATTTTGAAAAATTTCAAATTGTACTTGGGGTTCCCATTTTCCTGAAAAGCATCCTTTAAGGAAATGGTAACTACATTTGAAATTTGAAATTTTGCAAATTTATAAAATTGCAAATGGCCTTGAAAGTTCCCATTTGCACTGGGACCCCATGTTGACCAACATTGACTAGTGGAAATGGGAGATCCAAGTGCAATTTTCAATTTACACAAATACAAAATTGTAAAATTGCATTTCTCGTCAAAATCTCCCTGAAGCTCATTGAGTTAACTTTTTCCATGCTTCCTTTGACTGGAAGGATCGGGAGAGTTGACCACAATTTGTAATTTGCATTTTGAATACTTGCATTTTGCAAGTTGCATCTCCCACTCATATTTATTAGGGAGTTTGGGGGTCATATCTGTAATTTCCAAAAATTGTAAATATTTTGATTTTTTCAAATTTTGTCCATTAGCAAATCACAATGTTGTAGAGGATTTTTTAGAAGCCATGATTTTTCTTTGGAAATTATTTTTTTCAACATTTTTAATCATTCTCTATATGTACAATGCATTTGAATCTAAAATCTTCACTAATGAAAATATTCATTTCCCTACAAACATGGACATTTTTCAAATCCTAGATTTTTTAATCAATGCATCAGAAAGGACATAAATGTTACTCTCATTGTTGCCACCAGATTCTATACCATAAATATCATCTTTCCCATGATGAAACTCCTCATCATTTTCCCTATGTATATCTCTGGTGAAATCTTGCCATTTATTGACATTCCTCTTTCAAAGTAGCGAGTAAGGTATGCATGTATTTTGGTGCCATGTAACCTGAATCATCAAAATTGCCATTGATAAAAGTGTTAAAATGAGTATCAATAGGATACATCATCCGAACCAACCCAAAATATATTATCTTTGATTTAGAAAGGTACTTTGTATAAACTCTTTCTAGTGGCCATGTTTTTCTCTATCCATTATTTGCATCTCCACCTTGAAGGGAATATAACTATGTTTTTTGAAGATAAAGGAACATGATGGTAGATTCAAATAAAATGCATGATTAGTCTTTGAAATCTTGTGTTATTTGTTAGTGGTTCATAGGGAAAAATGAATGCCACTCCAATACCTTTGAAAGATAAGCTAGATATGAAATATTCCCATAATCTACCAAGTCATCTTTAAATCATAAACCCAAAACATTGCTAGTTTTATGGAAACCATTTTCTTAGAAAGATGAAAATCACTTTGAAATGATTTGGTTGGTGTAGCTTATAACTATATATTGATAAATCATGTGAAATTTGACCTCCAAATTTTCTATAAGCCCAAGCTATCTAGCCATAGATAGGCTCAACATTTAACAGGGCGCATGAAGAACTCAAATAAATGATGACTATTTTTCTTAATTTCAATAAGAGTATAAACAACTATATCAGTAACCTAAGTATCTTTTGTCATATGCAGATGATTCCTCTCACTCTACCCTTACTGGAATATTCTCTTTCTTTCTTGAAATCTCTTCTATAGAAAAAGAGTTGATTCAATTCTATTAAAAAATATATTCATTGCTCAGATTCTATCCATAGTAGTAGAGTTTTCATTTTGTGTGATAGTAATGTTGCCAATGGCTTTATGGCCTAAAAGTTCACCACCCTCACTATATTTTTCTCTTATAGACACCTTGACCTTAAGTTCATATATATTTATAAAATAATAGCTAAAAACACTAAAACATTGACTTGTAATTTGCTTGGCTACACTTCTTTTAGGATTCACATAACCATCAAGAAATGGTTGCAAATGAAATGGGTTTTCTCCAGCTGTAGACATTATCTAATTTTTAATATTATGGTAGCTATTTGAATTTTTGACATTGTAGGATAGGATGATCTGCCAGCATATTTTACATAAAAAGGATGTTATAGACCCCATACTACTAGTTGGGCATGTACCTTCCTTGTTAATTTCTTCATGCTCATTTCTTCATGCCTCATGGGACCTAGAAGCACCAATGCAATTTGTAGTTAGCATTATTGAAAATTACACATCGGTCTCCTATTTGCACTGATCCCTAGTCAACTTGTAATGAAAATATGAAGTCTTTGTTAGGCCTTTACCATTTCATTTTCAATTACATTCTGACCATAGACCTTTGGTGGATGTCTCAACTCCAATTTTCAATTGATTTTCTAGCCATACACCTCTGATAGTCTTCTCACCTATCAAAACACAATTGATTCTTGCCACCAAAATTTTAGTGGAACTCACCCACCTTATTTACAAATATCAAGCTTACTTTTGGTAACTTGGATCCCTAATAGAACTTTTATCACCTTATTGTAATTTTCAACTTTGCAGTCAGCTTCTAAAACTCCATTGAGCTCTTTATTTAGAACCATGCATCCTTCTTTGAAAGATAGAAACTTACCCTTGATTTAATTCCTTATGACATATCCACATCAGTAGGGGTTTAATGGCTAAGGGTTGAAGGTGTTTAAAACATGTTGTGTTTAGTTACTTGTTGCCTCCACCATGTGGGCTTTTATTCTCCACAGTGGATCGTGGACCCCTTTAAAAAATTGTAGAAACATTTGTGTATATTTAAGCACCAACATTATGTACTTGATAGAGATAATATGAGGAGCAAAATTCTAAAGGAATTGCATAATTCCCCATATTTAGGATATCCAGGAGTAACAAACCTCATATATGAACTCAAACCACTCTATTTCGAGAAAGGAATCAAGAAAGATGCAAAAAATTTGTGTCTCATTATCCAGAATGACAACATATGAAAGATGAACATGTGCATCTAATTAGATTGTTATATCCACATGATATTCTATAATTGAAGTGGTAAGTTATTAGCAAGAACTTCATCCAAGGTTTGTCATTATCATATAAAAGACATGATATGATCCTGGGTGTAGTTGATAAACTAACTAAGGTAGCCCACTTCATACTAGGAAATTTGATAGATGATGCACTTATGATTGCGAATATATTCATGAAAGAAGTGTATTGATTACATTATTTTCTAGAGAAGATCATTTTGGATTGAGATCTGAGGATGACTTCTAGATTTTGATTGACTCTATATTTAGTTCTAGGTATGTAATTGAACTTTAGCACTACTTATCATCTACAAATTGATGGACATATAAAGTGAGTTAACCAAGTTTTAGAATATCTTTTTCATATGTATTGCATGGATCAGCAATACTAGTGGGAGGATTACCTTCTATTGGTTGAGTTTGCTTAAAAAAATCATACCAATTAGTATTGATGATGGCTCTATTTGAAGCATTATATGAAAGAAGGTGGAGAAAACCAATCAATTGAGATAGGTTAGAAGATAGGGTGGTTTTTAGACCTGAGATGCTTTCAGAAATGGAAGAGAAAGTCAAGATAATTAGGCAAAGGTTAGCTGAGGCCAATGATAGATAAAAAAGTTATGTTGATCTGAAGAGAACATCTAGGTAGTTTTTTATAGATGATAAAGTGTTTCTATGGGTCAAACCTCAAAAAAGATTGATCAAATTAAGGAAGCCAATGATACTTTCATCAAGATATGTGGGACACTTCGAGGTTTTGTAACTAGTCGATCCTATAGCATATAGGCTTGCATTACCACCATCTCTAACTCTTTTGCATAATGTCTTCCATGTGTCTTATCTTAAAAAGTATGTTGATGATCCTTCACATGTGTTGGATTGGATTGCTTTATAAGTTCTAGATCCTGGGGTAGTCATGGTAGAAAAAATCATAATAATTGATAGTCACAAACTTTGTTTATATAATAGAGAAGTATCATAGTGTAAGGTCCAATGGGACCAATATTCTAAAGACAGTGCCACTTGGAGGACTATATGAGTTTTATAGGCTATTTTCACATTTGTTTGCTTGATTTATTACTACATATTAAATTATTTTTTATTTAATAATGTTTTAAATTTAAAATTTGTGTTTGAATTAATATCATCAGGATGATGACTAGATTTAAGGGGAATAATGTCACATCCCAATTTATCTTTAAGATGAATAACCTGTTTGATCCATAGATTATTATGATTATTAGTTAATTAACTATTATTTAAGATTATGTCATATTCTTATTATAGGATAGTTATATATTGTTTAATTTACTTGATTTATTTGATATGAGTTAGCTTAAGTTTTTATTCTTATACATTATGATCATGTTTGTTAATTACACATCATTATTTTATGCATACATTACATTTCATGCTAACTACCTTCATTGTTATGAGGTGAACATCCTCAACACCCCATTGTGATGAGAGTTTCCTACATACCAATACTCTCAAGATGGATCATGCTTGATGTAGTTCTCCCTACCTAAGTGCTCATGTAAGTGCAAGTGAAACTAATATGATGGTTAACTTAAGTACTTTAAATGCACTTGAGACTAGAAATTTGAGTAATTTGAGCTTAGAAATGATGTAGATGATAGTATGTAGAAGTAGGGCATAGTATGGATTGATAACCTTTATTGTGAATAACTTATTTTGAGTTTGCATATGGAATTTGCATTTGATTTCCATCTAGTGGATAAATGGCTAAAAGTCATGTATTTATACTATTCTTTTGCTTGTGTAGCTACTAAAAGAGGTCTAGGATAAGCCTAAGAGGTCTAAGGTTTTAAAATATATTTATTTGTGAAAAAATGAGGGAAAGATCAATATCACCAATATTAGGACACTAGCACCATGTGGCACTACTATCCCTATTATGAAGTTAGTGTCAAGGTGGCATAACTTAAGGCACGAACAACTAGGATGGAAGAATGAGGGTTTGGGACTACTTTAGGTATGACTAAGGATGCATGTGGCCTACATAAAGGTTAGATAAGTGTGAAAATAGGCCCTAGGATAGGTCTAGGGATAATCTAGGGATAGGTGGTCTCAAGTAGCACTCTTAGTACTTAAGTGCCATTGTTAGGTGAATACATTTACTCCCCCATTATTATAGAAATACATAAAGAGAAATGACTAGGATAAAGGAAAAATAAGCATACGTAGACATACCTAAGAGGTGAATCCCATGAGTTTGGATCTGAGTATGTGAAGCATGCTCCATTATGTGTGTAGTAAGTGGAACATGCATAAATCAGTCCTTACTTAAGAGATATCAAAATCAAAGACAAAACTAAGTATAGAAGCAAAACTTAGTAGAACTAAGTAAAGAGATAAGAGAGAAGAAGGGAATGAATACACCTCATTGGGAATGTGAACTAATGTAAAAACATGAAGATAACCTATGTGTATGCATGTGGATAGTGATCAATTGGTGAATAACTTAGATTGAGCTGATGGCTTGTGAAATCCTCATGTGTGGGTAGCTCAAGAACTCAATTTGGTTTTTATTTCATTATTTCCCACCCCTACTTAGTGGATCATGGTCTATTAATAGCTTGGATTGGAGTGATGGTGTGTCCAACCCTCTCATGTACATGGATCAAGAACTCAAGTAGACTATGAATCCATCATTACCTACTCATGTGCAGTAGATGTATATGTAATTGAAAGTATGATACATAACTAGAAATATCTAACTAGAGATATCTAATTGGAGATGGATATATGACCACTCGGGTATATTAGGCATCTTTGAGCCACTAGGGAATGCCAACCACTATAAATGGAGTAAGGCATGAAACTATTGTGCAATTTTGAATATGGTGTATGATGTATATAATGTAGAGAATGACATGGAATTTGTCATTCCATCTGATTAACTAGTATGTAAGTGAACATATGAAAATAATGTTCTATGCACATGCCCTTAAATCTGATATCTAAGCATATGGATTTTGAATTGAGTTGTAATAATCTATATTTGAGTATCTAAACTATAAATGGGAATGGTCATACCACACATGATTACCCTAATATGAGTAAGTTGATATGAATTTAAGCTAATCTGATATGAATCTAAGCTAAACTAAACAAAAATGGTGAATCTATAATTAAATCTATGCAAACCTGGACTATACCTATTATACTTTTTTGGAAAATCTAGATTTTTTGAAATTGAGGCTATAAGATAGTGGTACCATATCTTGGATAGTAGTGTCATGTGGTTCTAGAGTACCAATTTTGGCATTGATGTTTGTCTATTTTTATTTTTTTACAACTGTACTGATCTTGATGTCACTATTTTCCATTATGTTTACCTGAGTCTAATTTTTATAATCTGAGCCTATGTGTTGAAAAATGTGCTATGACTACATTATGAGAGCCTGATCTATGTGATAAACCCCATGGCTGCCCCTTATTTTGAGGGGAGTTATTGAACTTGTGCAATAATTATCCTCAAAATAAAAAGATCTACAAGATGTGTGTTAGCCAAAGCATATATGATATCTACTTAATAATCTAATATAATGTGCATATATAACATCAAAACGTAATCTAATCTAAGCATAAGTTTATAGTGTGTGATGTATGTTATATCTAGCATTTAAAATCCTGTAAAGATAGATATAACAATGTATGTAATAGTAAATCTGAGTAATAACTATGTATCTACCTAGGGGGATGGGGTATGATTTCCATCATGGCACCCAAGTATGAAGGGGAGATGTATGAGGTTCCTCATGGCATCTAAAACTAGAGTGTGTAATAAGCAAGAGACAATGTGGCATGGCCATAATGCATAAAAGAAAGCATACATACATCTACATCTTGCATCTCAATGTTTATATATGTTGTATATAATAATCTCTTTTTCTTCTTCTAATCATCTTTTCATAGTTACTCACTTAGTATCAAGGCAAATTTTCCTTTAATTTTATCCCATACATTGTGTTCTTCTCAGTGATGTTGGTCATTTTATGTACTAAGATCCATGCCACCTATGATGAAGTAAGTTCATACTCATTGTGTGAATTTGATTTATTCAAATAACTCACAAGTCAAGGTGGAAAGACACGATCCATATCTAATTCATCTTCATAACCAATTTTATCCCTCAATACATCATCACATCATTTTTTAAATCATTATTTCATCACTTTGGGGCATCCTCGTGTGCCTATTTTTAGTTTATTTTTCATTATGGAAAAGGATTTATACCATTTGCATATATTTTTGTGTCAACCTATCACAGCTTTGAAATGTCCATCAATTTTATCATTCATCATTGCTTTCAATCATATAATTCCTAAACCAATGCTTGTAATCCAAACTTGTTGCCTTCTCCTTGTTTGAGGTACATCAAAGCCTGTAACTTATCTTGGGATGTATCCTTCCCAAATCCACCATGATTTGGGCAAATCAATTCATCACTATTAGATAATCAAAATAAATAATTATTAGTTCAAGTGAGTTAGTTTCATCCCTGGTTTATTGTCATCCATTCATAATCAATCCTCCCTAAAGGGAGAATTACATTTAGCATAAGGTCCCTTTCAAACTATGTAGGAAACATTTAGTTAAATGCGGGTTTTGAAGTTAGATTAACTATTATTCATTCCCATTCCCATTCCCATCATTTTAGATTTAATTTTTGTAATAGGTTAAAACATTGATCTACACTTGTAAATCAATCAATAGTTATCCATTTAAGATCATAGCTTTCAACCTTCATAGGGAAAATCAAGTGTGCAGTTCCATCATTGGGATTGGTCATTCCTCAATCTCCCATGCTTAGGTAAAATCAAAATGTGTAGCTTATCTTGATATGTATGCTTCCAAAATTCACATTGATTGGGGTAAATCAATTCATCATCATTAAAAATCAAAGTTTATAAGAGTTATCTCTAATGGGTTATTTCTATACATTGATTAATATTATCATCCCATATTGTATACACACCCTGTATTTATTCTACACCCACCCATTGCTTATAACATTCTAGCCTCTTTCTCTCTTTTTTGAGAGGCCATACATATCCTTCATCCCCACATATCCTTTCAAGGGGGAATCATCTATCATACTCTTTCATCATCAACGTCTAAATTTTCATCCACTTATTTTTTGTCTTCTTCTTTATTTGAAAAATCATTACTCCACTCATTGTGTCTCACAACACATTATCAAAGAGAGAAAGAATGTAGACACCTGAAATTGGACATTTCATGTCAAACTTTACTAATTAGTCTTCTATCCACATTAACATCCCAATATTTCACTATTGATCACACTCTAGCAAATAAATTCATTTATTTCATAACCACATCCAATCCCATAAAATTCACGCCCTATTACATTAATCCTTCCCTAATTCCATAGATTTTGAATATCCACAATTCTCAAAATCCAAAAAATTAAATAACCTCCACATCATGACATCATCTTCCACCCCCTTCCACTTTCCAATTTTCAAATATGTCATAAGGCCCCGCCTATCCCCCATCATCTAAATTTTATAATAAAAATATTTCTCTTTCTAAATTTCAATGATGTTATAGGCTCCACTAGCCTCCCAACATCTAAATTTTATAATCTAAAGATTCTCTATCTAAATTTAATACTCCACCTCAAATCCCACTAACCTCTACTAAAAAATTAAATTATCTCATTTAATCTTCCATGGGCCCAATGTCCCTACCCACTTTTCACTCCTAAGATTTCCACTATCCAATTTACTAATCTCCTATCTATTCCATCATTCTCCATAGTTGATCTCCAACCAAGATCAATGGCTCTCATCAGTCATACCAAATCTATAAATAAAGACACTCAACTCCATTTCCACTAAGATTGAATTATACCACAAAGTTATATACAAATATTATACATTGAAGCTTTGACTCATTAGGGATAAACTAAAAAAACATCAACATTTCAAGGAGAAGTGCTGATGAATTACCAATGCACCTCAATCAAGCCTTTTATAACTACAACAATCAAAATAAACCCACACAACATCCAATCTATGAAAGAGTAAGTGAAGGTTTATTATTTGGCATTTTTAATCCTCCCTTGTTTACTTTATTTTGAGATCGCTCATCTAAAGTACATTAGAATAAATTTAGTTAGTTTCCGTTTTATCTTGATTTTTAACAATCTAATAAACTTATTCTTGTGTTACAATAATGATGTGATAAATTTTTTGGGTAAAAATAAATATTTTAAATAAATAAAAGGATTAAAATTTAAAATAACCAATCATTTATTTTTTCTTTAATGTGTTAATTAAGTTAATAAGTACCTATCAACATCAACTAGTGCCCTTACATGTGTCCTATTTTCCATTTAACACAAATAGTAGTAATCCAATTCTTAAAAACGAAGATTAATGAAGATTTTACAAAATTTATTTATAATGTTTGAAGTGACATGAGGTAAATATTGAAATATTTCCATCTGTAATGAATAAAGAGATGGAGGAAACATGAGGCTTATTTTCACTACTAGAGGAAGAGAAAATGAAGTATTTCACCTTGGACAATTTTTCTAAATTTCACTATACATTAAATTTTAACTTGTTGAGGGATAATTACTAAGCTCGAGGTATTTTATCTCTTAGTTTTGTCATATAGTTAATTATATAGTTCATATTCTATGTAAAAATTCACTTTTTTTTAATATTAGAGGACGGAAAAAAATCCAGTCAAAGCATAAAATGCCAAAATTTGGAAGATGATTCACCTTATTTTAGGTAATAATTCATTTCTAATGCTATTTTAACTACACACTCTAAACCTTGTCACCATTTATGTAGATGAAACATGTGTATATTTGGTAACCATTTATGTAGTTGTGACATAAGTATATTTTGTAACCATTTATAGAAATGGATAAGATAAATTAAAAGTTGAATCCTACCTAAGACATGAAGGAAGAAGAATAGAATACACAAGCAATTGAAGACTCATGTAGACTCCATAAATATTGTATAATTAGAATACAATCAGATTTTGCATGGTTGTTATAGTAGTTCATATATAGTATAAGGTCACTTTGTAATTTTTCCATATGATATTTCTCTAGTAGATATACTATGTTGATGTGTGTGTGTGTGTGTGTGTGTGTGTGTGTGTGTGTGTGTGTGTGTGTGTGTGTGTGTGTGTGTGTGTGTGCGTGCGTGCGTGCGTGCGTGTGTGTGATGATTCACAAATTTTTGTTTTGATTATGTATATAGTAAGAAATTATATGTATATTTCATTGGTCTCAATTTTTTTAGACTTTGTAATACCTTTTTGATTGAACTATAGTGATATCAACAGCTTAATATGAGATAAGGTGCTTTTATATTATAGAATTTTATGACTTCTACCTTGTGAGTGTGTAGGAATTTGAATAGACCATAACCTTAAAATATCCTAACAAGGAATCCTAAGGACCTTGACCAACAATGTTTCCCTTTATAGGAACTTCAAAATGCTAGGTTGGTTACATGGTTAAAGACAAATCAAGATATGGCTAGAGGATAGGATACACAAGTTTTGTTCTACCAATAATTTATTATGATAGTGATCCTTGTGTAAGAAATAATTACCAAACATATTTATGGTGATATATTGAAATATTTTGGGAAAATGTATGGAGTTGATAATGACATGGTTGTCAATGTTAGAGCACTACTCTTTTAGGTCCCACAGGATAGATAAATTTGAATAGGACAAAGGGAAAGTGGAAATATTAAAAAGCTAGAGATTGAATGGATGTGGTAAATGGGCCATTGGGTGAATACTAGTATTGATGGGTAATTATTTTTCATTGTTGTTTAGCAATACATTTTTTTTAATATTGTATAATATTTTTTGGGAGTGGCATAAGAAGAAATTTTATAGATAATTTTACATATATTAATGAAGATTTTTATTGTGGAAAAGGATAGTATATCGATTTCAATCATCATGGAGTAATCAAGTAAGGTGGCATTGGGATGTGATCTATGAAAATTCAATGAGGGGTAGGTGAACTGTTGTGACAAGATGGAAGATGAAGCCCATAAAAAATAAACAATAAAATGAACAAAAAAGTTAAAATATAGAAATATGATAACTAGGCATCAGTGAGAGTTGAAACAATATAAGATATGGTAAAAATAAAGCCTTATTGATGCATAATGTCTTAAGAAATCATAGGAATCCAAAAGAAGAATACATTCATCATAAGTGATAGTGTCTAAAACTTAGAGTGAACTAGATGAACCCAAAGGGATTGCAATAAGAGACTAATAAATAGAATCCATATGAAAATAGGAATGGAAAAGTGATCAAAATATCATAGGATCTGAGTTAGGTGATGACATAGAATAGTGTATTAATAGCTTTAGAAGGCAACTTGATCTTCATAATGCTTTTTTAAAATAAGAATAAAACTATGTATTAATTAATTATATAGAGAAAGGACTAATAATGGAATGGAAACACATAATTCATCCTTAAATATTGCATCCACCACTCCATTGTAGTTACATCAAGTGGTTGTAGTAATCAATCCAATTTTTTTTCAAAAATATTGTAGAAGATATGAAGTGATCTACAAAAATTAGGTAATTATTAGCTATTAAAATAATACAATTCATATTAGAAGCTATCACAATATGTTACCAAAGAAGACATTAGAGAATGAGTATCACAAGAAGTAAGAGTGTGGTAGTGATAATGCATATGTAATATGGAGGATACCAGAATTGGTAGCAATGTTAAGGGCCATCATAAATTCATGAGAGATACTAAGACAATTATTAAGGACAAAAATATGGAATTTGGCAATAGAGTAGTAAATAACCTATTATTTATGTAAATAAATTAATCACATTGCTTTAAATTATCCAAGTAACCCCCATATTGAAATGTATTGTGTATATTACAATGTTTTTGGCCAATGTAATACAAAGGATTATCCTACACATTAAAAATAGTGGAAGGATACAACAATGTGAAATTTGAATATGGTTAACATTTAAATAATGCAACCTAAATTTAGTTTCCCACAAGGATGAACCACATTGAAAAAAGGTTTGAACCTCTAGAAATGTATAAAAATAAGAATATTAGAGAGGTGTGAGAGGATAAGTATCCAAATATAAAGAATTAAAATATGTTGATCAGTGAAGTGGTTGACTGGGTGTCATCTATTATAACCAAGGATAAGAGCATTGAAGATTATCCAAACAAATAACTAGTGTATGGCCAAATAATGTAAATTATTCAACAATAAGGTATGGTTATTTCTCTTATAGATATACTAAAACTAATAAATGTATTATGTAATAAAGATATATCATAACACATTAAATTTATTACTGCATAACTTCATGGATTACATTGCTAAGGGCCAAGACAAGATATATAAGATGGTTTGGTATGTGAATATCAAGAAACCATGGGATATGAATGCTAGGATGGACACTAAATACACAAGGTATGTTTTTAACTTTGGGAGTACAACCAACATATTTCCACAATCAACTTGGGAAGCTATTTATAAGCCTATGTTGAGATACAGTCTAATGACACTACATTTGGTAGATTATGGTTGGGTTGAACTAGTCAAAAGGGTGGAAGATGTCAAAATCAAGGTATGGGATCTAAAATTGTGAAGGCAATTTGAATTTATAAAAATGAATATTGATGAAACCCATTAACCTACATTGATTAGAAACAAGTAAGATTGGGATATCAAAATATTGTGGGCTTGAGTTTCTTCCATTAGTCCCAATAAATTTGATGTTGATATGGCTAATTGGAAATGAGGTAACCACAAGACAAGACCAATGAAGATGGTGTTCACAATAGACCAATAAATTACATAATATTTTAGGATGGAATAATTGAAGAGATTCATGATGAGGCTCAAATATCACATTCAAAAAGTAGAGACACGATTAAGTGCTTTGAAGGGAATCAAATTTATATGGTGGGAAGTGTATAGAATAGAGGATTTATATTCATAAATAGATTGAAAAATGTTACAAGAAAGGTTTCACATATCAACCCATCTATCAAATGAATGACCAAAATCCCAAGTAGGAAAATTTATGGAGGTGCATGTTTGCTCTTTCATAGAAATTTAGAAAATGAAAAAATAGATCTAAGATATTGGGTACATATATTCTAAGGTACACTGAAACCATTGCCTAAGGCTTGGTATGTGTATTAGGAATAGCATGGGGTAAAAAATACTTGAATGTAAACTCAACAAGTTATCAAATTAATGTTTGAACCTAAGAAAACTATAAAACTATAGAAGATGGAATATGCAACCAATGTTGAATAATAAAATTTGGGAAACTTGCATATTGAGGAGCATCTAAGATATATGGATGTTTTGGATTCAAGGAAAGAAAATGGTAGAAAGATCTATACAAAACCACTGTAATTTATCTTTGAGAACATCAACATTGAATAAGACCTAAAATGGCACCCATGGTCAACTATTGAACTCAATAATATATAGCATAGACAATTTACTTTTTGTAAAACTATGAAGATGTGTTTCCCACAAAATTTAGTGAAGTAAAGAGAGTGGACCTATCTCTAAGATAAATTCACATTGAGCTTAAAGAATGAACAAGGGAAATCAATAAGAGACCATATGTACTATTTAAATCCTAAAATGATACTAAAGGTTAAAACATAGATTTATTACATGGTTGAATCAGGTATCTTATATTCAATGAATAAATATGTTTGGGTAAGGTTGATGGTGGTTCAACCAAAAGAGACTAGAGGAATTAAAGTGTGTGGTATTCATTGGGAATTGAATTTTTCTTGCATGAATGATCAATTTATAACTTCATTCACTAATTAAATGTTGGAGGATATCACATGTCATGGAGCCTACTCATTTATGGATGGTTTAGTGGATATCATCAGCGTATCATTGCAAAATATGACCAATAAAAAAACCTTTGTAATCAAATGTGGTTCATTTGCCTACATGGTGATATCATTTGGATTGAAAATGTATTAAATGTATTCTCAAGAGCATTGGTCCTTGTATTTAAATAATTTATTGTTGATTTTCTTGAAGTGTATATAGATAATTGGGTAGCATTTTCTCTCTTCAAAGATTGTTTTTTTAAATTTATGTTTCATATTGGAAGGATGTAGAGCCTTGAAAATTACACTTATTCCAAAGAAGTTATTGATATTTAAACCATTTAGAATATTGTTAGGCCATGTGGTTCTTAGTAATGGGATTTTCATGCATTGATCCAAGATCATAGTTATCATTGGTCTTAAACAACCAAACAATCCTTCAAATGTGCAATATTTTTTGGGTCACGCAAGGTATTACTATAATTTCACCCTTGAATATGGCAATATCAAAAAAATAATGGAGAGATCACTAAATAAAGATGTTAATTTTGAATGGTCACTATAATTTTAAACTATGTTTATACACTTAAATCAATGGTTAGTCTTGGCTCTATTTTTTGACTTTGCCAATTGGATTAAGGCATTCTATGTACATGTAGATGCTTCAAGATATATGATCAATTTCATGGTGGCATAACCAGATAAGTGAGATTTGGACTATCATATCCACTTCCTAAGTCACATTTTGTAATACACAGAAAAATCACCCCACAATGGAAAGGGAAGGCTATGGTATTCTATTTTATTATGTTCAAGAATCTAGTGTTTAGATAATAACTAATAAGGGTCTAGAATAATAGGAAAAATATAGCTTAATAGGAAAAATATAGATTTTAACAAGTAATTATGCAAGGGAAATAGAAATAAACTTATCTAGTTTTGGACTGAAATGAAGGATTTCGAGGTGAATAATGGAGGAATAGGACTGAGACACTATCAAGAATATGAATATGGTATCCATTTTCTAATTGGATAGGAGCACCAAAAATAGGACACTCTGGTGTCTAGTGTTATAGTCCTTCTTGAAATCATTGTCCTGAGGGTCTAAGATTTCTAGGTTTTGGTTGCTTGGTCAATATGAGCTTACATACCAAATTTTAGGGGTTGAACATCATAGAAGCTTGTTGTAGGTCTGTTTTAATCTTTAATACCTATATTCATCTACACACATGCAAATAATGAATGCATCAAAATGAAAAGGGGAAAAATTGGGTTAGGATAAGAATAATCACATAATCAAGAACCCTTGTTATTTTGATTACTACCTACATTAACCCTCAAGATAGGGTCTCAGATCTGATGTAGTTCTCCCTTAGGGAATGCGCATAATTAACATGCATGATAGATGCAAGAATGAATTTTGACTAGGCCCTTCCTTGATCAAGCATGTAAGTCTATGTGTGATGCAAAGAAGCTGAGCTATACTATTGACTAATTTCTATTATGTCTAATGTGCCAAAGTAGTAAGTGTTAGATAGAAAATGCCTTATGTACTCATTTATATAGGAGACTCATTATTTTTAATTTGGGAGATTTATTTGCATTTGGCCAACATGGGAAAACTTAAGGATTAATCTATGAAAGGGGTTAGACTCATCTAGCAGGACAAAGTGACCATTGGAATCAAATTTGCACTTGGACAACACTGCCAAAAACTAGACACCTTAGGTTTTAGTGCTGTAGTCCTATTCGGGTGTTGTTGTTCAAAGGGTCCAAGACTAAGGGGGATGGAATAATATTGGAAAGAGTGACTTGGGTCACTAAGGGTTAAGTTTGGAAGGTTACAAATGACTGGGAATGGTAAAAGAGGCGTCTAGGATATGAAACAAGACCAAGGCAAGTCAAACAAAAAGACATGGATAGATGTGAATAAGACTCATATTCTCCAGTCAGAGTCTCCTATGAAAGGATTATGAAAAGACATGATATGTATGGTTGCTTGACCAATTTAAAGTGTATACATTTTCCCCTTTTAATCTAATGATGCAATAAAATGAATTACTAGAGTAAAAGAAAGAAAGAAAATGCATACTTGAACTTACCTGTGTTGAGATGAGTGTACTAAAAAAAGATCCAGCTTCTAGTTAGGGAAGAGGATGGAGAAATAAATAGTGTTTGGAGAAAGAAGGAATAATTGTAATAGATGCCCCCTGTACTAAATCTAAATAGTGACTAGAGAGAGAGGGAATCCTTATAATAGATGCCCCTTGTACTGAATCTAAATAGTGCCTAGAGAAAAAAGGAATCCCTATAATAGATGCCCCTATACTGAATCTGAATGAGAAATGAGAACTGATCAAAGGCCTAAAACCAATGTCTGCCCTATGTCCCACATAAACTCATGTAATCTATAATGTGTGTATAGAATCTGTATGATGTGAATAGTAAGATCTGTCATGCCCCCACTCTGAATAATATGAACTAGAAATGAGAGGCACTCAGAGGTCCAAAATTAATGTCTACACTCTATCCTACAAAAAAAACTCCTAGGTCTAAGTAATGCTATGGACCAACCACTATAGATGATCATATGGTCTAACCTAGTGACAACCTGGGTATGCTTGGGTGTAATCTAAAAACTCTTGTAAATGTGTAAGAAGAAAATGGCCTATCTTGCCATTCTAATTTTTATAAGCATGGATGTTGAATAACATGATTGTCTATATCATGCCCCTAAATATAGTATGTGAGTGATACATCTAGATAATCTATAAATCTATACAACCATATGTGTCATGATCTATCGTGCCATGTCCCATGTGCAAAAATGGAGATCAAAACAATGTGCTCTGCACTATGCCTATAATATGCTATCTAGTCCTATAACTATGTCATGTTGTATAAATTTGTATGTATGAGATGTGTAGTAATGTACATGCCTCCAAATTTGGTATTTGAGTCTAAGTCTGTATCAAAGTCACTGTGAGTCCATATAATCTAAACCACTTTATTTGAAAGTCTGTGTATCTATAAATTGACAGTGTATCCCTTTGGATATCCAAGTGATGCTGAGTGACTCACATAAATTAAATCATTATATAATCTTGACTAATTAGATCTGAGTAATGTTGATAATATTAATTTTGGAGGTGTAAAAACCATGCTGAGTGATCTATTGTAGTCTGAATCACTATATATTTTAACCGATTTGAAGTAAATCTTATAATTCTAACTGTTGGAGGTATAAGAACCATGGTGTATCCATCTATGAGAGTGGATAGGTGTGTTGGGTAGGTATAGGAATAAGAATATTAGGAAGGATGCCCCCCTTTTAGGGAGAAGGACAAAATTTATAATAGAGGAGGTTGAGCCAAAGGTGATGACTAGTGGCATAATGCTAGGAACAAGGTTGGAATAGTTTGAATTGATTTGAGAAGTTTATTGATTATTGAGACTGAATTGTTTGGAAATTGAACAAGATTTGATTGATGAGGACCAAGTTGTATAAAATTTGAAGAAGTTGTTATTGGTGAGGACCAAGTTGTATGCCTGGATATAAGAGAGGTATATGCATGTGTGTTCCATGGTAGGAAAATGATGTAGTAAGAGAGCAAGGCTTGATTTATGTTGAAGGTGTTGTTGTCATGATTTTGACTGAAAAAATGGTTTGTAAAACGGAGCTACGGTGCTCAAGTTATGGCCAAAATGGTGTTTTTAGGAAATTTTCACTAGTTCTAGTGTTGTTGTCCATATTTTGGTACTGTTGTCCAGCACCAGTGTCCTTTTGCAACATTTTTATCCTAGAGGCTATTTTTTTTGGGCTAATGCTTAGTTTAGTTGAGGCAATTTTTCTTATCAATTGATTTGGGATGGTGAACTTGATATAAATGCTATTTTCTAGGGTATTGATGTGTGACCTATTATTGTTTTAGCTTGGCTAATTATTTGGACATGGTTGGCTAACACATATGTTATCTTTTGGTGTTTTTGTAGGGCAAGGTATGGATGAGAGAGTTATATAGAGTCTAGGTAATGGAGACTCTGAGATTGTTGCTTTTATCAGCTGATGAGAGGGTTATGATGGATAGAGTTGGATTGGGTCATGTGTGTGATTTAGGTACTATGCAATGGGATAGGCATTTGATTACTGCCTTGTGTGAGAGGTGAAATGTAGATACATATACTTTCTAGCTTCCTACTAGGGAGACGACTATTACTCTAGAGGATGTGTATTGAATTTTGCATTTTTTTGTTAGTGGATGATGCATGATTTTACAGGATGATATGGGTGCGAATGCCATTTATCTTACATCCTTATATTTTGTTGGTGTGCTATTAGGAATACATAGAACAAGTAGTGATAGAGATGTACTGTTGTCAGTTATTGTGTGATCAAGTGTTCTGCATCTACAGAAGTGGTTGGTAATGTTGTTGGCTTCTTTTGTTGTAATGGATGGGAGTGGGGTATCGATTGAATATAAGATGCATAGGATTGTATGCAGTGTAGAGCTATAATACAAAAATAAAAATCACCCCATAATGGAAAGGGAAGGCTATGGTATTCACACTTTAGAAACTTTGTCACTATCTTTTGGCAAATTTATTTGAATTCTTCATAGATCTTCAGGCCTTATGATATTTAGTGAAAAACCCATTATTATTTATAAGGATTTAAATATGGATAATGATCTCTAAATATTAGTTCAATATTAATAGTACACTAATAAGAGAAAATGTGGGATTAGATCATTTAGAATTTAAATAGGTGAGGAACCCAAAATTTACAAGAGGATAAAAAGAAAGAACAGGGTTAACATTTGTGGCTATCCATCATGTAAAGTCCTTGGAAAGAATATTAATAATGATGCCAATTACATATGATCATTATTAAAAGATGAAATAAGGAAAACTAAATAATAGTTAAAAAATAGTGTAATACTTTATGTTATATTTTAACACATAGTGTAATACCCACAGATGTTATTAATATACATAAATCAATCAAAAACATGTTGAGAGATATCATTCTCAATTTACCTATTCGACTTATGTCACAAATCCTTTATAATACAGGTGGATTAAGAATGATATCTCAACATCCTTTATATAAAAAAATTGGAGACAATTTATAACCTTTATAAAACTATTTGTAGTTATTTTGAATTAGCTAGTAAGTAGAATATACTCTCACTTAAACATAGAAAGAGGAATTAAATTTATAAATTACCCATTCTCTTTTTTATTTGAATAGGTCAATGAAATTATAAATGTGATTTATCACCAAAACACCAAACTGAGATGCACTTACAATTTATTAGAATTGTCACCATCATTATCACTAAAGGTTCAATTCTAGTAAGCTTAATTATCTAGTAAGGGTTTGATTCCACTAATATTGAGAAATAACAATAGATATACTTTATTTGTAATAATAGCAACTAGCATCCCTCCCTTCATATGCATATTGAATTCAAGTGTATACCTAAGAACAAAGTCCTTATCAATTTATAGACTAAACACATGAAGCCATTATCGATTTCATCTAAATGAAGGCCATCTCTTTTCCCAGGCATATGCGAGGCCCCATGTTGAAACCTTAGTAAACTTGTAAGAATTCTCTCCTATAAACTCACTATTTTTAACTAGCAATCCCATGGTGTTGAGATTTAGGGTGTGCAAAACTTAACCAAAGGTTTTACAGTTTTTAAAAACTCAATGTTGATCAATATAATGCAATAGTTAAGTACGACACATGGTTTATTTACAACAACGTTGTAGTTTTCTCTCGCTAGACTAGGAATTGTGTTGTGTCTAAACAATCCAAACTTAAAATTCCTATTTGGGGTAAGTTTCTTGGTCTTCCTCTTCCTAATTTAGATTCCATTGAACAACTTATTCCACCCTTAGGTCATTTTATTTTCCCTAAGCACATAAATTTCTTTGCTTTTAGGTCATAAAAAAGATCTTGTGCAGAAGTAGACCTTTCCAAGAATCTTAAAGAGACTATTGACATTCAAATATGTGACCAACATATTTCAAAATGATTCATATAAATTAACATGCATAGCAAATGCTTTAGGTGTTAAGCCATAGACCACAATATTCATGAATGCAACCCTCTTATGGTCAAATCATGACCGATTACACAACCAACCTCACCAAATGTGAAATAAAATGATGCTTTGTCTTCTGATGACTGGACCATAATCACGAAAAAAATACTAACCAATAAGCTCAAGGAAGAATCAAAATGATGGATACCATGTACAAACCCACACGAGGTTCCACTATAACTTGAAAATGACATGTTAACATCACTACCCATGTGATGTTATTGCTCTCTCACACCCCACAAGTTACAATGATTTTCTCTAGCCCTACAAGTCAAGTTTCCTTCTCTCAACTATCTTAACCTTCTTTAGAGGCAAAATAATTGGGATCGACCAATAATCCAATAATTTTTCAATATAAAATAGTTAGTTACAACCCCTTGCCACCCATTAAAATGGAAAATATGTACAATAAAGGTGACACACTTTCCAATTAGATGATTAAATGGGAAGCAATAATAGTCATACATGTCCAACAACTTTGTTATCCTATATGACATAGATAATGAGAAAAACATGAACATTGGTGTTTCACTATGATAGTTTATTTTGTGAATGTTCAAAGCCTCAATGACTTTTATTGTAAGTATATGGTCAACGACAATTTTTAGTGTTTTACTAAAATGAAGGTCTTGTGTCTTCAAGAAGTTAAATATATCTTTAATAGGATGGATAAAAATTATTTGTATTTTGGGTAGCCAAACCTCTCTCCATAGCCGATAAGTTCAAAGTTTTCTCTAAGGTCATTGCAGTTACACGTGTACTATTTTGCGTATAAGGTGCCCTCCAAGACTACTTATTACAAGTTAGAGTGCCTTTGAAGGGATTTTCTCTGAGTCAATTGAGAAGGCTCTAATGGATTCCGCATAGTTTCTTTGGATATACTAAATAGATCTAAATAGGTACAATGTTTTGACGTTATCAATATCAAGCTACATGGCTTTGTTAGTGCCTGAAATTATGCTAAGCAATTTCAGGCCTTTGTTAAGAGATTAAAGCCCACATGGGGGCAGTAAATGAAACACAACAAAGGTTTTTAAACGTAGTTGGGCTATGTTGACATGGAGGGCAGACGCAAACAAAAAAATATTGCATGGTTCGTAAAGAGCCACCTAAGTGAGCATCCTACGTAGCAACAGAGAGACACACAACAACATGCAGCCACTCTAGACAAAGCTTGCTCATGTGGGCAGTAAAGAAATAAATAAATTTTAAGAGATTCTTAGTGGAATGTGGGTCACAAGTAGAAAGCTTGGTGGAGGTCAATACGTTGACTACAGGTTTAAAATGTTGCAAATGAGGTGTGAGAGTTTCGTCGGGGTTTCAAGGGAGGAAATGCGATTGTAAATGCCATCTTGAAGTCCACCAGAAGTCTTAGGTTCAAAAAGCAATTGCAAACAGTGGTGTAGAGTTCCGCGGGGGTTACACCAAGGTTCGCGGGAGAAGTATGGTGGAGAAAAACCTACGGATTTTCAACTTCTCCTAAGACCACGTGCAATAATGGTGTGCTTGGCAGAAATGGGGATATGAGATGCAATTTGTAACAATGCAAAGTACAAAGTGCATTGGCACTTCTAGATCACGCGAGATGTAGGAATGGAATGAGCAGGTAATTCAAGAAGATAGGAAGTACATTTGCCCAGCTAGTTGGCATGAAAGGCTCGCATTGGGAAATGAGTAACTAAGGTTAGTGCACTCTCCTTTTACGACAGATGTGTGTCGACCATCTTGTTCACCGTGCTCTATAAGCTGGATTTGGAAATAGAGAAAATTAAGATTCAAGACAGACCTGATGGAGAGTAAAACCCACATTTTGATTTGAGTCATAGGAACTTGTGCATCGCTAGAGACATCTGACATCAAGGAGTGATGTCTATAGCTTTGCTGTCGTTCTGCTAAAAATTCTAAATGGTCAAAGATCTACGGACAAGAACAAGCCTATTGGAGAGTAAAATCTAGTTGAATGGGCTCATCCTTATCTTGGGGAGAAATGAGGGTTGTATTGTCTTATGGATCCTCGTTTGGAGGGCCACTTTTCTCTTAAGAGCTCACAAAAGGCTGCTCAATTGGACCACCATTGGACGTCTGTGTTCTCGTCATTTGATGTCCACGCGACCGTATTTGATGTCTGCATAATTATCAAATTTGAACAGACTATTAATGAGTAAGGTTATTGAGGTTCTCAGACCATTGTTGAAATTAAAGGACATGGCAAGCTCGTCCTTTTATTACCAAGCTTTAAAAACAGAGTATTTGGGCCATTAATTGCAATTGGCAAATGGGAAAGCCAAGAGTTTGGGAAAAGTAAAGAGACTCAACATTTGATAGAAATAGATAACAACCATTCAACACAGTTTCCATCTCAACGCTTTTCACAGCATCCATATGGCAAGTCATATTTTCAATTGTTGAATGATTGGTCAACTAGGTGAAAAGGATCTAAAGGGGATGAGTTGTTATAGAAATAGAAATTGATACAAAGTCTGAGGACAATGCAGAAATAAGAAGTTAAAAGTGTTCTGCAATCTCCACCATTGACAAAATCAAGGGAGTTGTCACAAATCTATAATATTCACATCAATTACTAATATTCCTCTTGGACCATCATATATAATATAGAATCACATGTAGGAACAACTTGGAATCAATCCTTTGTACATAATTCAACACTGCGTAATCTTGTATATTTCTCTCATACATGAATTCTCAATAGGGGTCAGTGACTTAATAAGCTCTCAAATGATTAAGAAAAAATTGGGAATTATATGGTTAAGTGGTTAATTGGTTCTATGGGTTCAAAGATAAATAAAGGTATCTGTATCAATAATATGTTAGGATTAATAACTCATCTCCTTAAGCCAACAGGATTGATGTTGAGGACACCAATAATAATTTATGTAGTACCACTATATGTTGCAAATGATGTGGTATCCCATTATTCACAAAGGAGAATGATTGGTTGTTGAATCAAGAAATGGCAAGTCGAGAAAGAGTTGACTCTCTAAAAAAAAATCCTCTATAGACTGTTGAACCAGTGGGCTAGAAATGGAGTTGGGTGAAAAAGTTGAAAAACCCAAAAAAAATACAAGTTCCAGAAGTTGCAGCTGAGGCACCAAACTCCCTAGGAAAGTCCTAGTGGGAATGCAACTTGCAAAATGGAAGTATCCAAAAGGTAAAGTGTAAATTGAGGTCAACTCTCCCCATCCTAATAGTCAAAGAACATGGGAAAAAATCAACTCAAGAGGAGCTTCAGGGAGATCTTGAGGAGAAATGAAATTTTATGATTTTGCACTTGTGCACAATACAAATTGTACATGGATATCCTATTTCTGCCAATCAACATCGATCAACATGGGGTCCCACGGCAAATGGAAACTTTCAAGGCCATTTGCAATTTTGTAATTTTGCAAAATTGTAAATTGTAATTGGAGTTCCCATTTCCCTAAAGGGTGCTTTTAAGGTAAATGGGAACCCTAAGAGCAATTTACAATTTTACAAAATTGTAAAATGTATTT
Organism: Torreya grandis; assembly: GCA_037957365.1. Classification (NCBI taxonomy): domain Eukaryota; kingdom Viridiplantae; phylum Streptophyta; class Pinopsida; order Cupressales; family Taxaceae; genus Torreya; species Torreya grandis. The sequence continues at coordinate 59,772 of JARHVA010001875.1, forward strand.
AGAGTTCTAGATTCCGTAAAAGGATATTTTGAAGGAAATGGGAACCCCAAGAGCAATTTACAATTTTGTAAAATTGTAAATTTCAGTTGGAGTTCAGGATTTCCTAAGAAGAACTACAATTGTGAATTGTAATGTTGCAATTTGCAAGTCTGCAATTTGTAAAGGGACCTTCCCAGGGGAATTACAAGTGCAAATTGTAATTCTTCAATTTGTAAATTACAAATTTATAAAAGGGCCCAGACTTTTCTCTATAGGTCAAAAAGTGAAAAATATGCATTTATGCATTAAAAATTATGGATACAAATTTGAAAAAAACAGATGTGGACATTACAAAGAGTGAAAAGGCAAATTTGTAAAGGCAAAAGTGCAAAAAGCAAAAGTGAATAAAGCAAAAGTGGAGAAAACAAATTGGAGCCAAAAGGTAAAATGACCTAATTTTTTTTGCATTTTTCATTGTTGTGCTTGTCCTTGCTCCTCCATGGGAGAGGCCAAGGTGGGCCATTGGAGGAAGATCACCTGAATAGCCATGGATCTAGATTATTTTCAAGAAATCATTGCAAGAGTAGGTTGTTCTATGGTGTGCATAAATGGAAGGAAAACTGTCAAGGAGGTTCTAGATGTGCAAGTAAGTGGTCTAGGGCATCTCCAAGTAGTTACACATGAAGACAATAAGTTTTTAATCCTCCACCACAATTTTTTACCTTCCAGATCATGTAAAAGGCATCTACAGCCAAGAAATCAAAGGATTTATTCTAGATCTACATCATTTGTTGTAGAGTTAGTTAGAGTAATGTTTTTTCGTGCAAATGGGTGAAGATTCTAGGTGCGGTAAAGGGTTTTTCTATCTAAGAACATCTTGGTGAAACTTTGGGGTGTTGACTACAATTTTTAAAATTGGAAAATGCAACCCCCATTCTAAGATTTGAAAAGAAGGGTGTAAAAAGTCTATAAATAGAAGGCATGTCTTCTATTCTTGGTTGTTGTTGTTGGTTGTTCATTTTCTCTAAGTCTATATTCTACAAAAAAAATTGGGATCAATTGCTCTATGTAGATCTTGTCTCCCTTGCTAAGATGGTTATAAGTGTACAACCATTAACAAGCTTTGAGAGAATGTTTATGTCTCTCTTTTCCAACATGGAGAAATATCACCATGCTTGTCCCCATGGTAGCATTTTAAAAAATTGATGTATGTAATATTATTTTCAAATTAATGAAAATACTTTTGGTTATATGTTGTTTGCTATTGATTAATTACAACAATGTGTTTTGCAAGTTATGTTGATTGGACATTTGGGTTTGTGTTCATTATTGGTTATCATTCTGAGTATAGATCTAAATTATAAACCCTTTCTAAATTATTTTAGGATATGTTGTTGAATAGCTTATTAGGGCACCTTAGGTTTATGGATTTGATAAGGAAAAGTGTTTGAAAGTTTACTTTTAGTGTATGTTCTAGCCTTTCAAGGATCATTTGGTATTTCCCATTAGCTTGCTTATGAGTTTTTGCTATATCTTTGCAAAGGAATATTATCATGAATACTAAAAGATACCCTACTATTTGAAAGCCACCAATACACCACCCTTTCTTACAATTATCTATCATGTCCTACCTTATCCTACCTTGTAAATAATACACCCTTTGCATACTATAAGTGTTATTTACCCTGACAATGCATGAGATCTTGCCTATATAACATGTATTTTTGTTTTGTGCATTAATTCCTAGTGGTATAATTTTCCATTTGACCCCTGCTATTAAAAATTCTTTAAAATGAAGGTTGTAATCACTTTCCCATCTGTCTTCAGTAGCTTGTATGTGATCTAGAGCATTTATTCATCCCATGTGTCAACACTTCCTAGGTGGAGTGAACAAGTTTGGTTGTGCCTAGGTCATATTTATATTTCCTTGTGCCAATAATCCCCATGGATGTTGAATTGCCAAATCACTCCATGTGAGCAAGCTACCCTTTAGATCCTCTCACCTTAGATTAGGTAGAGCTAGAAGTAGTAGGGAGCTGACCATACCCTTTTTTGGTGCCTCTCAGTCATTGTGTACATTTTGTCCATTCTTGATGCCAAACCTTTCCCTGGATATAATGACACATCATTAGGTTTTTCATATATGTTTGCCATTTTATTCAAGTGTAAGAGTTGTACAACTAGGAACCAACACTTTATTGGCACTGTTATGAAGGATTAAATTAAAGTCTAGGTCACTTATGTTGTTGAGGACTTTTGCATAGAGTTGTTATCATTTTTAAAGTTTTTTCTTCTTGTGCTATTTTGACTATTTTTGGTTCGTCAAATGCAACATTCAAATAGTGACAATCAAGGATTTGAGATATTTGAAAATTTGACTTACATTACATTTATTGTAAAGAACTGTTAAAGTTGTATGTTGGGAGGTGTTTTATCCTTTTTGAACATAATTCTAAAAAATTTAGTGTCTTTACCTTATATCTCATCATTAAATTTAGCAAGTATGTTTTAAGCATGTATCACAATCAGTGTGTTAAATGTTATATTCTATAATTTTGATTCTAGTGGCGAATCTGGTTTTATCATCTAGTTTCAAGAAATATCAATGTCTAGTTTGAATATATTTGTTAAGTTTTAGATTTGAGTGTTCTTTCTAGTTTTCAAATATGGAAGGATTGAGATCATCCTTTAAAGGTGACTCATCTAAGAAACTTGTTTCACACTTAATTATTCATCAAAGAAGAGGGAGACAAGTTTGGAGGCCTATTGAAGGGAAAAGTTTAGCTATAAAATAATGTTTAGACTGCCAAGATTCTGATAATCTTGAATTTTTTGTTGAACTTCCCATTATTGAAGACTTTCATAGTTCTTTTAGTCTTTCTAAAACTTACCATCCTATTCATTAGCTAGCTCCTTCTCAAATAACTGAATCCCCTCCTAAGCTTGATCCAAAAATTCCACCTCATTCACCCCCTCACATCCCTTTTCCATTTTTTCTTGAACCTCCCATTGAACTAATCATGAAGCGTAGGGATCAAGATGATAATTAACGTCCTACATTCCACATTCCCAAATTTAGGCTTATCAATTTTGATGGCATGGAAGGTTATCCTAATGAAGTTCCAAATAAAGTAAGGAAATGCCTTTCAAAATTTCAAGGGAATAATGTATTAAGTGGTGATTAGCACCTAAGGTCTTTTCACAATATCATTGAATACTATGAGGTTGAACATGAGGATGTGTGCATTAATTTATTTGTGCATATCCTGGAAGAAGATGCTCATGAATGGTTCAATTCCCTTCCCTATAGATGCATTGATTCATGGGAAGAGATGAAGAATGTTTTTAAAATCTAGTATTGTGATAGAGTAGATCCAAGGTTTCTTTTGGCTGAATTTGAAAACATCAAAAAGAACCCCAATGAGTGTGTGTAGGACTTCAACACACTATTCAACAAAGCTATGATGTGCTACCTAAGAACATAAGGCCTAGTGATACAACATGCTTGATAAAATGTTATGATGCATTTGACTTGGGCAGCTTTGTTGAGAATGTTGATGTTAAGGAACAACCTATTTTTCTTGATGTTGAACCTGACAACAAAAGTGTAGTTTGGAAGATGTTTTTTGATGGGGCTTACTCCAATCTTGGAAATGGAGATGGGGTTGTCTTATATGTCACTAATGGTAAATGTTTCAAGTTTTCCTTTGAGTGAATGAATAATATTGCTACGTATGAAGCACTCTTGCTTGGTTTATAGATTTCTCACAAACATGAAGTTAAAAATATAATTGTCAACAGTGATTCTGAACTAGTGGTTAAGCAGTTCCACAATGATTATGCCAAGAAACATAAAAGGTTGAAACAATAGCATAATGTTCTTTGGAATTTGATTGAATTCTTTGATGCATTCAACATTTTTTATCATTATAGGAGTTTTAATGAAGAGGCTGACAAACTTGTAGGGTTAGGTGCTTAGTTTGATATTGCAAGTATGATCCCTTATTATCAGTATCAAGTGGAGGTGATTGTTAGGCCTTCAATACTATAAAATGTTCATCATTGATAAGTGTTTGATGATGATGAACAAATTAAGAGGTTTCTAAATTATGAAGATGAGTTCCATGATTAGCTCAGGGAGTTAAAATCCATGGTTAAGGTTTGTGATGGGAAATAAACCTTGTTTGGGAAAGGCATTACTCAGATGAAGATAAACACACTATCAAAGGGATTAGTAAGTTTGGAAGTGTCTTTTGATGGATAAAATAGAATCAAGACTTGAGACTCATTTATTTCAAAAGATGCGATTGAGTGTAATTTGGGTTCTCATGAGAATCTAAGAAATGTATGGCTAGGTACTCACCTAAGTGAAACTGCGAAGTAAGTTTACATGCAACTGCTAAGAAAGTATTGAGACCATTTAGCATGGTCTTATTATGAGTTGAAATCATATAGGGAATACTTGTTCCAACATGTCATCCCATTATAGCCTAATAGCAGGCCTTTTAGGTAGAAACAAAGACCTATTAACTATATCTTGGCTACTAATATGTGGGTTGAGTTAAATAAGCTAAGGGATGGTGTAATCATTTAGACCCTTAGGTATTCATCATGGGTTACAAATTTAGTCCCTATACAAAATAAGAATGTAAACATCCACTTGTGTGTCAATTTCTATTATTTGAATAAAGCTTCTTTAAGAGATAATTATCCGCTGCCCAATATGGAAAACCTACTACAAAGTATTATGGGATCAAAGATGTTGTTCACTTTAGATGGTTTCTCAGGTATAACCAGGTTGTGGTGAAGGAATTTGAGAGACCCAAGACCACATTTATAATGACTTGGGCACATATGTATATGTGAGTATAATGAATACTGGTGAAATGTTTTAATGAGCTATGGATGTTGCTTTTATAGGGGTGATTAACAAGTTTATAGGTGTGTATCAAGATGATATTAACATGTACTCCAAGACGAGAGAGGAATATTTAGAACATCTAGAGAAAGTGTTTATTAGATGTAAGGAGTTTGGAATTTTTCTTGATCTAAACAAGTGCCACTTTGGAGTACAAAAAGGCCAAGTTGTTGGGACATATAGTGTCCAAATATGGTGTCATGATTGACCCCAAGAGGGTAGAAGCCATTGAAAAAGTGCCTATCCTATAGTTCATGAAAGGAATTTAGTCCTTCTTTGGATAAATTAATTTGATGAGGAGGTTCATGTCTAATTTTGCAGAGATCACTCTGCCTATTACTTTTATGCTAATGAAGGACCAAAACATAAAGTGGGAGGAAAAGGACATGCAAGAATTCAATGACATCAAAGGAGATTTAAAATCTACCCCTATTTTAGCCAACGCTGATTAGACTATGCCATTTAAGATATTCTCTTTTGCATCATACGATACTATTGTTATTGTCTTATTGTAAAAGAATGAAAATGGTCATGAGAAGCCTATAGCTTTCTTTAGAAAATCTATTCAAGGTACTAAATTGAATTACAAGCCTTCACTCTCTTGAAGGACACTAAAGCATTCAGACCTTATATTTTGAGTTCAAATATTTTGGCTTACATCCCATACACCATGGTGAAGGACATTTTGACTCAAACTAAAGTATCCAGTATGAGATACAGGTAGGTTAATAATTTGCAAGAGTATGACATGGAGATTCAAACCACCAAGTTAGTACAAGGGATGGGTCTATCCAAGCTCATGATTGAGACCAATTTGCAAGTCATGAGGTAAACACTTCTATTTTCAATGTTGATCATTCTTAGAGTCAATTTAACATGTCTCCATGGTATAAAGATATTGTTTATTACTTGTAAAAGTTGAATTATTCCTCAGACTTGGACAAGAATTAAAGGAGAACTCTCAAACATGTTCCCCAAAAATACCTTTTGACTGAGAATGGACTAGCATGTAAGAATCCAGATGGGGTTCTTCTAAGATGTATTCTAGAAGAATAAACTACTGACCTGATTGAAGACTTCCATAGTGGAGTATGTGGTGGAAATTTTGAACCTAAAGTTATAGCTCATATAATCTTGAGAGTTAGTTATTGGTGGCCTTCATTAATCAAATATGTTGCTCAGATAGTCAGAAAGTGCGAGGAATGTTAGTGTTTTGATAGGAAGATGAAAGCTTCTAGTTCTATTCCCTTGCAGCTTGCGATGATTGAAGGCCCATTTAGACAATGGGGAATGGATTTAATTAGAGAAATTGTTGATTCATCAAGCACTAGACATAGATGGATACTAGTTGAAATTGACTACTTCATGAAATGGGTTGAATAAGTCCTTACAAAGAAAGCAACACACCAAGTAGTTATGGATTTTTTTGCTAAATCAAATTATTTGTAGATTTGGTGTGCCTATCAAATTTATTGTTGATAATGCCATGAGCTTTAAATCCAAAAATTTAGTGGCATTATGGAAATATTATAGGATTAAATTGACCTATGCTTCCAATTATAACCCTTAGGGGAATGGGTAAGCATAATCTAGTAACAAGAACTTACTCAAAATCATTAAATGAAATTTGGAAGAAAATAACAAGTGGGGTGAATAGTTGAAGTTTTACTTGTGGGTTGATAGGATCATGACTAAGAGAGCTATAGGAGAAAGCCCTTTTGAGCTTGTTTATGGATCTTAAGCAATTTTGCCTATGAATTTGTAGTTTTCAACCTATCAGCTCATGCAACAAATAGAAGATGATGAGCAAATTAAACACTATGAAATCAGGATGAACCAGATTATTGAGTTTGATGAAATTTGAAGATAAGCTCATGAAAAACAACTCAAGTTCAAGGAAAATATAAATAAGGTATTTGATAGGAAGGTCACTCCAAGAACCTTCCAAGTAGGTGATTTGGTTCTACTTTAGGACAAAAATCATGAGGAAATAGGTCCATATTCTATTGACTACCGGATTGGTGAACACACTTTCTTCCTGTGAGACCTAGATGGTGAAATATTGGATCTTCCAATCAATGGAAAGAACCTAAAACACTTATGTAACTAAGTCTGTAACTGTGTACATAATTATACAATGTATAGTTTTATTTTTTTGTTATTTTGTTTCCCCTTTGTTTTAGGATTTGTTTGTATAGTTCCTTTCATTGTCTTTTGTCGTGTGTTCCTTTTCAAATCCTCCTAGTCTATTTCTTTTAGTTTTCCTTGTTTTGGTGAATTTCCATGGGTGTTAGTTCATTAAATTGTTTAAATGTTGACTTTGTAGCCCAATGGATTGGCACCTAGTCTTGTTTTCTTTTCACACCCACAGGGGGTGTCACATCCTTAGGCGAGAGCTAATGTTAGTGCCTAAAATTACACTAAGAAATTTTAGGCCTTTATTAAGAGATTAAATCCCATATGGGGGTAGTAAATGAAACATAGCAAAGGTTTTTAAATATAGATAGGCTATGCTAACATAGGGGTAGATTCAAACAAAAAAAACATAGCATGGTTTGTAAAGCACCACCTAAGAGAGCATCTTATGTGGCAATAGAGAGACACACAATAACATGCAGCCACTCTACACATGACCTACTCATGTGGTTAGTTAAGAAATAAATAAATTTTAAGATATTATCAGTGGAACGTGGGTCCCAAGGAGAAATCTTGGTGGAGGTCAATACGTTAACTATAGGTTTAAAATGTTGTAAATGAGGTATGAGAGTTTTGTCAAGGTTTCAATGGAGAAAATGAAATTGTAAATACCATGTTAAAGTCCACTGGAAGTCATAGGTTTAAAAATCAATTGCAAATGGTGTTGTAGAGTTCTATGAGGGGTACAATTGGTAAAAGACAATTGCAAATATTTACACTAAGGCCAATAGGAGAAGTATGGAGGAGAAACACCTACCGATTTTCAACTTCTCTTGAGATGCAAATTTCTCCTCCACTTCTACATTTTATAGCAAGACCATGTGCAATAATGTTGTGCTTGGTGGAAATGGGGATATGAGATACAATTTATAATAATGTAAAGTGCAAAGTGCATTGGCACTTTCGGATCCTATGAGACATAGGAATGGAATCAACAAGAAATTTAAGATGATAAAAAGTACATTTTCCCAACTAGTTGGCATGAAAGGCATGCATTAGGAAATGAGTAACTAAGGTTATCACAATATTTTATGATAGCTATGTGTGTACCATCTTGTTCACTGTGCTCTATAAGACAGATTTGGAAATAGAGAAAATTAATATTTAAGATGGACATTAAGGAGAGTAAAACTCACATTGTGATTTGAGTCATGGGAACTTATAGATATGAATCTCTAGAGACATCTAACATCAAGGAGTAATGTATATATCTTTGGTGTCATTTTGATCAAAATGCTAAATTTTCAAAGATCTACAAACAAGAACAAGCCTATTGGAGAGGAAAATCTAGTTGAATGGGCTTATCCTTATCTTGGGGAGAAATGAGGGTTGTATCATCTTATGGATCCTCATTTGGAGGGCCACTTTTCTTTTAAGATATCACAAAAGGCTTCCCATTTATCCCACCATTACCTTAGTTGGGACCCTAAAACCAAACCATTACTGAGTGAGGTTGTTGAGGTTTTCAGACTGTTATTGAAATTAAAGGACATGACAAGCTCATCCTTTCATTATTTACAAATAGATCATTCAAGTCATCAATGATAATTGGCAAATGGGAAAGCCAAGAGTTTGGTAAAAGTAAAGAGACCCAAATTTTGATGGAAATAGATAATAGCCATTAAACATAATTTCCATCTCAACGCTTTTCATAGCATCCATATGGCAAGTCATCTTTTCTATTATTTTAATGATTGGTCAACTAAGTGAAAAGGATAAAAAGGGGATGAGTTGTTATAGAAACATAAATTAATACAAAGTTTGAGGGGAATGTATAAATAAGAAGTCAGAAGTGTTCTACAATCTCCACCATTGATAAAATTAGGGGAGTTGTCACAAATATGTAATATTCACATCTATTACTAGTATTCCTCTTGGACCATCATATATAATATTACATCACCACTAGGAAAAACTTGGAATCAAGCCTTTGTACATAATGCAACATTGCCTAATCTTATATATTCCTCTCATATAATAATTATCAGCAAGGGTCAGCAACTCATAAATCTCCTAGATGATTTAAAAAGAAATGGGAATCATACAATTAAGTTATTAATTGGTTCTATGGGATAAAAGATAAGGGTATCTATATCAATAATATGTTAGGATTAATAGCTCATTTCCCCAAGCTATCATGATTGATGTTGAGGATGCCAGTAATAATTTATGTAGTACCACTATATGTTGTAGATGATGTGTTATCCCATTGTGCACAAAGGATAATGAACGGTTGTTGAAGCAAGTAATGGCAAGTTGAGTCTCTGAAGAAAAAATCCTCTATAGACTACTAAACCAAATGGTTGGAAATGGATTTGGGTGAAAAAGTTAAAAAAACCTAATAATTTTTCAAGTTCTAGAAGTTGCAGCTGAGGCCCCAAACTCCCTAGGAAAGTTCTAGTGGGAAATGCAACTTGCAAAATGCAAGTCTCCAAAAAGCAAAGTGTAAATTGAGATCAATATACCCATCCTAAAATTCAAAGCACATGGGAAAAAATCAACTCAAGAGGAGCTTCAAGGAGATGTTAAGGAGAAATACAATTTTATAAGTTTGTAATTGTGCACATTGCATATTGCATATAGATCTCCCATTTCCACCAGTCAATTTCGGTCAACATGGGATCTCAATGCAAATGGAAACTTTCAAGGCCATTTTCAAAATTACAAAATTTCAAAATTGCAAAATTGCAAATTGCAATTGGAGTTCCCATTTCCCTAAAGGGTGCTTTTCAGGGAAATGGGAACCCCAAGTGCGATTTGTAATTTATTTGGAGTTCTGGATTCCCTAAAAGGAGATTTTAAGGGAAATGGGAACCCCAAGTGCAATTTATAATTTTTCAAAATTGCAAATTGTATTTGGAGTTCAAGATTCCCTAAGAGGAACTACAACTACAAATTATGATGCTATAATTTGTAAGTCTATAATTTATAAAGGGACCTTCCGAGGGGAATTACCAGTGCAAATTGCAATCATGCAATTTGCAAATTACAATTTTGTAAAAGGGGCCAAAATTTCCTCTATAGGTCAAAAAGTGAAAATAATGCATTTATGCATTTAAAAATGTGGAGACAAATTTGAAAAAGCAAATTTTCAAAAAGCAGATGTGAAAATTACAAACTATGAAAAGGCAAATTTGCAAAAAGCAAAAGTGGAGAAAATAAATTAGATCCAAAAGGTAAAATGACCTAAGTTTTTTGCATTTTTCATTATTATCCTTATCCAAGCTCCTCCATGGGAGAGAAATTGTAGGTTTGCAAGGCCAAGGTGGGCCATTGGAGGAAGATCACCCGAATAGCCATGAATCTAGAATATTCCTAGGAAATCATTGCAAGAGCAAGTTATCCATGATAAGCATAAAGGGAAGGGCAGTTGTCCAAGAGGTTCCAACTATGTAAGTAAGTGGTCCAAGGCATCTCCAAGAAATTACACATGAAGACACAAATTTTTTTTCCCTCCACCACAAATTTTCACCTTCCAACTCATGTAAAAGGAATCTCCAACCAAGAAATCAAATAATTCTCTCCAGATATTCATCATTCCTTGTAGAGGTAGTTAGAGCAATGATTTTTTGTGAAAATGGGTGAAGATTCCAGGTGTGTAAAGGGTATTTCAGCTAGGAGCATCTTGGTGGAACTTTGGGGTGTTGATCATAATTTTAAAAATTGTAAAATGTTACCCCCATTCCTAGGTGTAAAAAGTGTATAAATATAAGGCATGTCTTCTATTATGGGTTGTTGTTGATTGTTCATTTTCTCTAAGTCTTGGTTTTGAAAAAAAAAATTGGGATCAATTGTTATGCATATATCTTGTCTCCCTTGGTGATGTGGTTGCAAGTGTACAACCATTAGTAAGCCTTGAGAGCATGTTTGTGTCTCCCTTGTCCAACATGCAAAAATTTCACTATGCTTGCCCCCATGGTAGCATTTTGAAAAATTGATGTATGTAATATCTTTTTTCAAGTTAATGAAAATGTTTGTGGTTCTTTGTTGTTTCTTGTTGATGGATTGCAGCAATGTGTTTTACAAGTTATGTTGATCAGACATTTGGGTTTGTGTTCATTATTGGTTATCATTCTGAGCATAGATTTAGATTGTAAACCCTTTCTACATTATTTTAGGATATGTTATTGAATAAATTATTAGGGTACCCTAGGTTTATGGATTTGATAGGGAAAAGTGTTTGAAAGTTTAGTTTCAATATATGTTCTAGCCTTTCAAGGATCATTTGGTATTTCCTATTAGCCTACTTATGAGTTTTTGCTATATATTTATAAAGTAATATTGTCACGAATACTGCAAGATACCCTACTATTTGAAAGCCACCAACACACCACCCTTTATTATAATTATCTAGCATGTCCTACCTTGTAAATAATACATCCTTTGCATATTATAAGTGTTATTTGCCTTATAAATGCATAAGATATTTCCTATTTAACATGTATCTACATTTTGTGTATTAAGTCTTAGTGTTCCAGTTTTCCATTGTACCCCTATTGTTGAATATTCTTTTGAATGAATGTTGTAGTCAATTTCCCATCTATCTTTAGTAGCTTGTATGTGATCTAGAGCAATTTTTCATCTCGTGTGAGAACCCTTCCTAAGTGGAGTGAAAATGTTTGGTTGTGCCCTAATCATATTTATGTTTCCTTGTGCCAATAATCCCCATGGAAATGGAATTTTAAAATCATTCCATGTGATCAAGCTACCCTTTAGGTCCTATCACCTTGGTTTAGGTAGATCCATAAGTACTAGGGAGTTGACCATACCCTTTGTCGATGCCTCTAATTCATTGTCTATGTTTAGTCCATTCTTGATGCCAAACCCTTCCCCAGCTATAATGACACATCAGTGGGTTTTTCATGTTTGTTTACCATTTTCTTCAAGTGTGTAAGAGGTGTATAATTGGGAACCAATAGTCTCAACCCTATGTATCAAGTGTATTATTTAATAATTTGAATAAGATTAGGCATGATTTTTTTTCACAATTGCATCTCCCAAGTCACTATCTATGACAAAAAAACATTGAAGGGTGTTGTCTTGAATTATCTCCTAATTATATGCAAAACATTCAAAATTGCTGGTGCCTTTATTTATTAGAGTATATGGATGACTTGGGAGTTTCATAAAACATATAACATTTATGATGGATATGGTTTCATATATAGGATCTCATTAAAATATAATTCCCTTTGGTGTTCCTTAGTTATCACTTACTATGGTATTCCCATTTCCATGACCACTCAAGTAAAATTCATCAGGTTGTTAAAAAAGGGAATTAAGGTTATTATTGACCTCTTTTGAAAACAACCCAAATATTGATTCTCCTAAACTTCCATCAAAAACCATTTTTTGTTCAACAATGGAAACCATCTATGTATCACTAAGATTTAAAAGACTATTATAAAGTGACATCTACAAAAATAGGAGTGCATTCACTTCCTAGGTGGTGGAAATACTATAAATTTTTGGTCATGACTTCATTTAAATAGTAAAAACTCCAACTCAATTATTAGTTATTCTCTCTATTAGAGATAATCTTAGTTAGTACAAATAGTTAGTAATAATAATATAGATTAGTAGGAGTGAGTGAGATTGTATATGAGTTGTGGTAACAATTTACCTTAGAATAATGATTAGGATTAGGATGTGTGCATTAGAGGGATGAGAATGTAATTGTCATTTTAGGAGGAAAGTCTTGTATAAGAAGCTCCATAGATTACAAATAAGTCAATCTTGTTGTTTACTTAACTTCCTATCAGAGTAGAGATTTCAAATGTAGTTTTCATAATAAAATGGGGGAAGCTTCATGTTTTCTTTGATTGCCTCTATTCATGAGAGAAAGAGTGATTAAAAAAATGTACCCTAGATATTTAGAGTAGTTCAACTTTGAATTAGGTAATTTAGAAAAATTTAAGGAATTTTTGTTCATTTTAAGGTATTTTTGGTGTTGTACACTCTTGGACATCAGTGGTTGTACCATGTGCATTGATTACAATCACAATGTAGTTATTTTGTAGACTTGTGAGCAATTAACAAAAATAAAAATCTTATTCTACATACATGGAAAAACATTTGAACACCTAAAGCATGCTCAGGGGTGATGTAAGTAAGCATTTTAACACTACTTTCACACATGAGAAAAAAATTGTCACTAACCACGCTTCACTATAATGGGATATAACAAGTAAATATCAATTAAAATTTAAATATTATGAAATGTAATGGGTAAAATATTAAATGTTATTAATTTTTAATTCCCTAATGTCAAATATCAAACTATCACATTAGTTTGAAATTTAAAATGCATGTTAGAGTAATTTGAGCCTTGGCAGTATCATAAATTACTTAGGATCACATACATATGAGATCAAGGTGTCCTCAAGCATGATCAAAGTAGTTTTTTCCACTTCGCATGTGTTGTCTAGATATATATCCATATTAAGCATCCACCAACTTAACTTAATTCATCTTTCTCTTCTCTAACATTATGGATATGTCATTCAACATCATCACCCCCATATGTTTGACTATTTTGTGTGTTTTTGCCATATCTATATTTTTTTCACTGGTCCTTTAAGCCACTGATGCATCTCTAATATTCAATCCAAATCTAAAATGTCTATATCTATCAAACACATGCATTTAGTTTAGTTTAGTTTAGATATTAATGTCCACAAGAGGCCAAGAATGGATGATGGAAATAAAGAACATATTAGATGAATATAATACATTAAATTAGTGCCAAAATAATTTTTAAAAGATACATAAAGATAAATAAAATTAATGAGAAACAAATATTATATTATTAGAGGGCCCTAGATCTTCAAACCAGTAAATAAGTATGTTGCCTTACAAATTTGGACCAAGTTTTCTATCCCTATTGTTCATGCCATGTCTATCTTTATGTGCTTATATGTCAAATTTCCATGTGTTTCTTCCTATGTCCTTTCATGTATGCCTCATATCCATCAAATCTAGTCACTTTGATTTCTTCCTACATCTTACACAAACACCTGTGACTTTCATTCAGTCTATTTCTACTTCCATAGTATTGGCATGTATGTGTATGAAAATTTTAAGTCTATGTTCACCTGCCACTAAATGTATTATAGAAATGAGTGGTATATTTTTATGAATAAATCCAAATAAATATAATTTTTATGCTATATTTTGTTGTTATATCTTTATATAGTGTGGTGGTTAGGTTAGTCTATAGTTATCAATGTTTTGTTTAGTTTTTTTTTATGTGGTTATAGAGTCAAGAATTTGTGTTAGACTAATTTTTTTGTAAGTTTATAGTTATTTGTTTAAATTTTCAGTATGTTAATTGTATAATTGTAAAAGGTATATGCCAATATTTAAAAGTGGTCAATAAAGAAAATTAGTTATATTTGAGTTAGTGTTATTTTGTTGTTAGTGTAATGTATGAATAATTATTCGTGTGTTAGTCATTATAGTTTAAAAACTTACCTTATTGTAAGGATGATATAATAGCAGAACCTAACATACATTATAATTTATTGATCCATTTTGGCGGGGGGGGGGGGAGGGGGGGTGGTGGTTGGGGGGGCTTATAAACATATGGTTAAAACCTAGCCAATTGAGTCCACAAGAGGTTGGAGGAAATGGAGGAAGGATGCCAACAACTGATCTTGAGTGCATCTCTAACTCTAAGTTTAGTGATTGTCATTGTGATAAAACCAAATGCTTCCAAAATATATCACAACTGAAGAGTTGATAGTCATCCAAAACACTAATGATGTACTATAGCAACATAATATTTAGAAACTTTTGCTGAAAATAGTAAATAAATAATGGTGTCCAATGGTAGTGGTGATTATTTTTTATGTTTTTGATTAGGTTGCAATGATAAAGTATAAGTATTAATTAGTTCATCTTGAATAGGTTCTTGTTTGGTATTTTCTAGATGAATAATGAGTAATATTATATTTATATTTATACCACACCTTTTTAAAATATCCCACGATAGGGTTCAATAAATCAAATGGTTTGACCCATAGGATTCAAATGATTTTGAAATTAGATGCCTTTTGAAGACTAGACACTTAATAATAATCTAGATATTTTCATCCATGCAAGTGTCTCTATGTGGGACACAAGTTTATGGTAAGTTACAAAGCTTTTAAAAGTATAAAACTAACATTGAAGGATATTTATCAGGTTTTAGGATTTTTTTATAGTGCAGTAGATCTAAGTCATTATAAATTATAGGGTCAGACCATAAGATAATTAATTGACATAGTGAGATGATGAGTGCAAGCCTTTTGGAAACATCAAAGTCTATAACTAAAGGATATATCATTGATATGTATTTTTCAAGTATATAAGACTATGATGCTATATAAATATAATTTTAGTATCTAGAATACTATTCCTCATGTTGGGTTCCCTCCAGGGATATGTATTCCAAGTTGGAGTGCATACTAAGGTATTTACTATTGGCCAATTGAGAAGGCTCTAAATTATTCTATATGAATTCTTGAGATATTTGAAATTGACATAAAGAGATATAATGTCTTAGCCTTTTTAATATTAAACTATAAGTCTTGACCCTTTGTATCAAGTGGATTATTCAATATCTTGGAAGAAATGAGGCATGGAATATTGTTTTATGCAATTACATCTCCTGAAACATTATTTATGACCTAAGAACATGGAATGGTGTTGGCTTGCATTCTCTCCTAATTATGCCTATAACAGTCAATTTTTTCGGCACCTTTGTTGCTTAGAGTATATGAAATATTTGGGATCTAGTTAAACCACATATAATTTGGCATGGAGATGATTTTATATATGGGATCATCAAAATATCATTATTATTTATCATTTACTATGGTATTCTCCTTTCCATGGTCCCTTAGGTCAAAAGTATTAGGTTGTTTAAAAAGGGAATTAAGGTTATTATTGACCTCTTTTGTAAATAGTCTAGAGATTGGTTCCCTTAGCCTTCCCTCAATGAACATTCTTGGATCAAAAATGGTGGACATGAATCTATCACTAAGATTTAAAATTCTATTAAAAAACAACATGTAAATAAAATAGGTTTACAACCATGACCTAGGTGGTGGAAAGATTGGAAATGGTTGGTTGCAACTCACTTTCATTGGTATAACTTCCATATCAATTATTAGCTATTCTATTTTTTAAACATAATCTTAGTCATTATAAAATTAATAATATTAATATATATTATTAATTCAATGAGTGTGTTTGTACATGAAATATAGAATAAAATCTCACATTTATATTGTTGATTACAATTAAGATGTATAAGTTAGAGGGATAAAAATGTAATCCTCATTTGTAGGAATAAAGTATTTTATGAGAATATATTTAGAATATGAACAAATTAATATTATTTTTTAGTTCATTTGGTATTAGAGTATAGGGTTTCAAATAAGTTTTGATAATAAATAAATGTGGGGAAGCTTCATGGTTTCTCTGATTGCTACCATTCATGAGAGAGAAAGTAAAAAACCATAGGGAATTTTAGAGTAAATTATCTTTGTTTAAACTAATTTACAAAAAGTTAAGGCATTTTAAGGTAATTTTGTTGTTGTACAAATTTTTACATCAGTGGTTTCCCAATGCACATTGATTCCAACCACAATACAATTACTTTGAAAACTTTTTGAGTAATAAACTTTAACAATACTTTGGTCATGGCTATGCATCTGTATTATACACTAATGAAAATTGATCAAGTATACTCTATTCCTCCAAAATTCAATATAAACCAAGAGGATTAGTCACAAGACAAGTCAAAATCATTACAAATCAAGTTGTTTCTCTCAACTTTTTGGCTTTGCTTACCTTTTTTATTTTTGAAAAGAAAGAAACTAAGAATGAAGGGTGTGGAAGAATACCTATTAAAGTGTCTGCATTAAACCTAGAAGATTATAGAGAACTCTTTTTTGTCTAGGTAATAATACTTGCAAATAATAAAACACTACCACAAAAACCTGTTTGTTAGACAAGTAATTGGGTGGATTGCCTAGCGTGAGCTAGATCCTAGAAGCAAAAGCTTTTTAGGAGGATATCAATCCACCTTATTTAAAACACTTAAGTTATAATGATAAAAGAATTATATTTTTAATTAAAAAATCAAATAAATGATACTAAAATAGAAAATAACTAAATTTGATACAATAAAGTTAACTGCTTTGCAAAAGATAACTAAATGAATGCAATAGTTTAATTAATACTAATGCTGAAAATTGATAAAGGTTATGGTTTTGGTTTGGTAAAGTGGTGAGGATCAAAAGGATTAATTTTTTGGTTTGGGTAGATGGTCAAGGATGAAATTATGCAAAGGTATGAATAGATGAATGAGGCAAATAAGTAAATGTGGCAAAGGAAAAAGGAAGGTAAAGATGGCAAAGAAGGAAAAGAGGTAAATGAGATAAAGGGGATAAATGAAATGGAAATATCCAAATGGATTGAATGGGATAAAGAGGAAGAGTTTAAGGGCTCAAGAGTATGGAGGTTAATAAAAGATAAGGCTAAAGGGAAATAAAGAAAGAACTAAAATTACAAAACAAAGTAAATTACCTCAATGTTGTTGAAGTGGATTGAAGATGTTGATGATGGTTGAATGTTGATGAAGCTTGAAGAAATTTAGGCATAGCTTCATTTCTTTGATATTTTCTCCTCGAAGATGATGATGACCTCCAATATGATGACCTCCTCAAAAAAAAAAAAAAAAAAACTGTAGCAATATGCTAAGAACAAAAGACTAACTTGCCACTTAACCTTGGGTGAAGGAGAAGGAGGTATTTATAGTATTTTTAAGTGAAAAAACATGCCAAAATAGAGGAATAGTGAATAAATTTAAATTTATCCAAGTGAGCTCATGATTTAGTCAAGGTGAGGTGGTTTTGGATTCCCATGTGGGTTGGTGAGTCTCCAAGTTTGAATGGAAATCGTGCACATAGGTTTGAATGAGGCTTAAAGACCTCCCCCCATCCTTTCTTGCTTTCACACAAGCACTTAAAGGGGTGGAACACCAAATTTGGAACCATTTTCCATGTGGAGAATGAAAATTCCAAGGTGAAGCTGGTGTGGATTCCCATGTGGGTTGGAAAGTCTCCCATTTGGGTTGGTGAGCCTCTATTTGGGCTAAAAGGTCAAAAATGGGTGCCCTTTGTCTTTCCCAAAGTCTTAAAGAGGTATGTAGCTATTTTTGAAGTCTAATTTCATGTGGGAAGACAAAATACATGTTGAATAATAACCCCTTAAGAAGAAATTTGCCACATTTCAAGGGGGGCCTTGTGATTCTTGAATGAGGTCATTAGGCACTTTGGGAAGGGTCCTAGGTGGGGTATGATGTCCCACATCAATCCACATCACTTCTAAGCCATGTCACTTGCCATATGACCTCCAAATCACATGCCATGTCACTTTTTGTCATCATGAATAGTGATAGTGGGTCCCATAGTGAATAGTGATGGCGAATAGTAATTTTAATTAGTGATTTTTAATGATATTTTTTACTGGGAGAATAGTGATTTAATTAGATTAAGGGGGTTTGGAAAGGTTTGAGAAGTTTTAGGGGATCTTGAGGCATTTAGTTATCAAAAATTGTAAATATCCAATTTGTTGGTGTCTACATTTTACCCCTTTTTGTTACACAACTTTGAATTAACAAGTTGAAAAACAAAAAAAAAATCACTTGGTTAAGGGTCAAGATGCCTCGAGTATGGGAGGAGGTGTTCCCCCTCAAACCAAGAGTCCATGAGGAAAGGTCAAATTGGGTGTAGGTTTGATAAACAGTTGATGGGGAGGCATTAGGTGGTGCCACAAGGTAGCTAGGTACATGAAATGCCCATGGGTTCACAAAATATAACTAAGCACAATATTCAATATTATGCAAAGACTAAAGGTGCAAATGTTGATAACAAGAAGGTTAGGTTCTAAGATAACTGACAAGGTAATCAGTCTCCAACATTGGTCATAGTTGATCAGGTTAGTCTTATGAAGGTTCTTAGATAGGGTCAGTGTTGACTCAGGTATTAAGGGTAGGAAGTGCTCCTGAGAAAACACAAATGGTTTGGTTTTGCACAAGGTGGTGCAAACATTTCAAATTTCAACATGGCAAGGTTGGTCATTGTAGTCAAAAGTTATTTCAAAAAGCACCAATGTTCTAGGTCAAAAACAACCGACATCAAGGTGGACATGGTGAAAGTGAGGGTGAATTGGGTATGGGTTGGAAGGGGATGGATGAGATAACTCCAGATGCATGTGGAAAGTGAATGCTACCTACATAGTTCCATAGATGGGAATCTAAAAAGAATGTCAGGCCAAATGTAGTTCTTTTGATAAATGGGTGTTGGTTAATTTGATTGTCCCTATTTGATATCATGTAGTTAGGTCTAATTAAAAGACATTAGAGAAAGGGAAGCACAAAAGGGTGGAAAAGATGGCTATCAAATAGTTTTTGATGGGTTTGGTAGAAATGGTGGATGAGGTGAGCTAGGATGTAATTAGATGATTGTGTCAACTATGTAAAAAGAATATGTAGCCATGGATAACTAGGTTAAAGCGTGAAGTTTCTACCACCATTGTAAATAAAAGAAAGGTAGAAATATGTGATACTAGGATTTAGAAAATTTGGAACTACTCAAATTGTTGTGATGATCCAATGGGTTCTTTCATCACCATCTAAATAAGTTGACATTGTGCACATTTCACAACAATGTTGTTAATAGGCTATGGAATGTTATTATTCAATGGTTCAAGGAAATAAAGTAGTAGAGTGGGTAAATGAGAAGCGGTGAATATTTGAACCCTTAACCCTTGAGTCAGTGGAGACCCAACATAAGTAATCATTGAGTTTTTGAGGGAATTCATAGAAAGACACTGAGGGGTTTTGGAATATGGAGTGAGGTGAATAATAATAAAATTAATTAATTGAGGGAGCAATTTTTGGATTGTAGTTAAAGAGTAAGGTTATGGTAAGGCATAATAAGATGTATTCTGAAAGGGAGAATCAAGGGAAATTATTGGCTAGAAGGTTAGGGCATGTGAGAGGGTATAGCTATCATCCCCACGTGTTTATCCCAAATCTTCCATTTGAACGTGGTTTTATTTTTTATTCTAACATCTTCAAAGGTTGGAGTAAAAGAGGTTTAAAATAGGCAAGACTAGAAGAGGTGGGGAAGGAATTTTCATCTCAATGGCTAAATGGTACTCAAGTTTGCTAGTTGGTCATATGAGCCCATAGTCCTAGCTAATTGTGTTATAGAGCTATAGGATTGGTATATATCTTGCAGTAAACTAAAATTGAGTGGAAGACCTTGGAGGCCATAGCATGCTCAAAATGGGTAGAGTGTTGAAAAGGAAAAAGGTGATAGGGAGGGTGAAGGGATTAGTTGTAGAGGGACAAAAAAGAGAGTTTGAGAACAACATATAGAGGCATTAAAGGAAGAAAGGGATGCTCCTAAAGTAAGGAACCTGATTATATTTCATGCATTAAGTAAAGGGCATGGAGGATACAAGGAAGTAGACAAGGAGATGTATTTAGAAGTAGTAAAATTGGTGACTGCACTCTAAATAGGTGGAGGTGAAATTGGAGAACATAAAGGAGATCCAATAAGGGATGAGGTAAAGGTGGACTAGGAGATGGATGAAGAGAAAACAATGAGGTTACAGATAAAGATGAATATGGAGAATGATGTAATAAGCCATGCTTGGTCATATAGGTTGGGAAGAACAAGGAAGGGCATCAAGGGAGACAAAAAAATGAAATGAAATAGAGAAAAGAGAAGAAAAATAAAAGGTAGAATATTGGGGGTGAGAGATGCACTAAATAATGACAGATTGGAGAATAGAAAAGGATGGGAAGAGAAGTGTAACAATAATGAAGGGTAAGGGGATAATGAGGGATATGAGCGGCTATGAAAGGTTTGAAAACAAGTCTAAAAAAGACAAAAGAGAAAATATTTTGGTGATGAAAATGAAAAATAAGGAAATAAATGGAAGAAAAGGAAACATGATGAAGTCAAATGAGGACACAAAGAGGATGACAGTAGAGGGAAGAAGCAAGTGATATCTTGATCAAGTAAGCATGGGTGATGATATGCAAGGAGAGGAATAATGAAGCAAAGCAGATGGTGGTTTTGGATATGAGAATGGGATGGAAAATGGGAAAGGGGTGAAGAACAAGGGGAAGAAAAGGATGGGTGGACAAGAAGGTGAATATAGAAGGTAGGTGTTAATCAACTTGTTAGAAGAGATTGACAAGCTAAAAAAATGGTGAGGTGGTGAAGAAATAAGGGGACGTAATGAAAGGGAGTGAGATGAAACTAAGGGATGAAGATCAAAGATGATAAAAACAAAAAAGAAGAATTGAAGTAGGGATACAAAGCATGGATACTCACATAGATGCAAAAGATAAGTGAGTATCGAGATGAAAAGAGGAAAAGGGGAATGTAAAAAGGGCAATAGGCAAAAAGAGATAAGAAGAAAAAGGAAATTATGGAAGGCTTCTCAAAGGATAAATACCTAGGGAGAAACTACTTGTGGAAGAAAAAGGGGAAGATAAAAAGGATGAAAGGATGGAAAAAAGAAAATAGGAAAAATGGAAAATGGGTATGGTGGGAAGAGTGGCAGAATGGCAAAGAGTGGTGGTACACGTAAAGAAAAAGTGTAGCAATAGAAGAAATTAAAAGCTTTCAAGATGCACATTATGATGTGGAATGGTTGAGGAAAAGAGAGTGATAACTGGGGTATGACAAATATCCAAGGGTGAGGGGAGATGATGAGGATGGAGAAATAAGTTAAAGGGGATAAAGAGCAAGGTTGGTAATAAGGTGAAAGAGAGGCATAAAATGAAAAAGGTGGGTGGGGAAGTGGGCCATAAAGCATGCACAAATAAAGATGATGGGGAGGCCAACAAAGTAGAGTAGGATGTGGCTTTATGAGAGGTAAGGGGGGCCAATGGGGAATGCTATCAACCCTTATGTTAAAAGAGATTGACAAGCTAGAAAAGTGATTAAAATAGATTGACAAGTTGGAGGTAGGGAGATAGTTATGAGGTAGGTAAAGAAGTGGAGGAAGATATTTTAGGTGAGAAGAGAAAATAAAGTAAAGTGGCCAAGCTGACCTCAGTAACTGAGTGCTACCTACATAGTCCAAAAAGACCTTAGGCCAATGTAGTTCTCCCAACAATGGGAGAAGAACTTAAGAGGAAGTATTAGACGGTGTTAAAACATAAGGACACTAAAGAAAGAATTCAAATCTTCCTTGATGTAGGATTCCCTAAGAAAGAGGGCATTGTTAGCGATGGAAATGAGTGAGAAGAAAAAAAGGGGATGGGAATTAGTTGTTAGTGGTTGAGCTACCCCTAGAAGTGGAGCAGTGCCTACATATTTTGTGGACATCAGGCCAATGTAGTTCAACAAGGTTTGGTTGAGTGGTGTTCAAATTGGCTATCATAATTTGATGGACCACATGGGATGGTTTGGGCTAAGGGAAAAGGTTTGGCAAAACAATAGTTCTAGGTTTTAGTGAAGGCATCAGTGAAAGTGAATGGTGTAGATTGGTAAATAGTTACCATAATGATCCAACATTAAGTGGGATGAGAGATATAGATGGGAAAGGTAGGATAAATTAGAAGGGAACATAATATTAGGTACCACAAATGATCTTCAATGGATCTAATCCAAAAAAGAGGTGCCTTTGTTAGGAGGTTACACCTTTTAAAATTATGTGAGGGTAGGAGTTTGGAGATAGTGTCTACTGCTATTAGATAAGTTTTAGGAGGTGGGGGTCTATCCAAATCTACAGAGTTACTGTGGCCAAGGTTCATCACTACTACGAGCTGAGTTTTGAGGGTAGTAGTGAAGTGATGACTTGTAAATAATTTCTTTGATAGTCAAGTAGATTCTACAAGTAAGGAAGTTAGCAACATGGTGAGTGATAGAAGATGGACCTTGCCTAACCCATGGTGGCCATGTCTACATCCTCTATCCCAACATTGTAGAACTAATGACTTATTGGTTCTACTAGGTCAGGATTAACCAATAAGAAGTTAAGGGGCCAAGAGAAGGTGATTGTTCCCCTATTATGTATAACCTTTCAACTGGCATAAAAGAAAAGGATGCCATGTTTGAGCAGACACTACCAATGGTTGGGGTATGACATTCAGAGCATGCAGTAATGGGCTGGTAGGAATAGGAGGGTAAAAGGGGAAAGAAGGAGAAAGTATTGCTATGAATTCATGGCAACCTAACTTTGATGGAAGAGTGTCTATAGCAACAAGGATTTGGGAACCACCACCAACAATAGTGGAAGTTTTAAAGGAATGATCATTATAGTGGCCCATGGTTGGAAGCTAATTTACATCAACTAAAGTAATGGTGATAATGATGCTAATAACCATTAGGGTCACAAGGATATCAAAATGATAAAACAAGAAAATAAATCAGATGCAGATTAGATAATAAGTTCAATAAAAAGATATCTTGATGGTTCATGATGGATTTATCGAGGTGACCAATCAGATTGAGGGTGATGTATCCACATGAAAAGGTAAGTAAACATGACCATTTCAAGTCAGATGATTGCTCAAGGGAATTAATGACATCATATGACCTTCCCTATCAGTGGGGTGGAGAATCATGTTGGTGAAGAAGAATGGTAAGTATTCTATTTAAATAATCATGATAAGTATGAATGTCTATTATTGAGGTATTTGGTTTTACAAGTTATAGAGAGTGTAGAAAACGACACAAGGTTGACGATGGTGAACAATGGAAATAATGGTAGAGATGACCGAAAACCCTCATGACCCAAAATAATCAATATGGTGAATGTGTAGATCTACTAAATACTGCAACATGTAATGGAAATAATGGAAGTACTTCTAGATCAACAACAAGGGGAAAGGCACCCATGGCCTAAACTTGAGCCTAAACTATTACCTTTACAGTAGTGAAAAAGGTGAGAATTTCACTATGAAAGATGTAAGGCTAGAGAACATGACCATCAGCCTATCTATGGAGGGAACCCTCGTTGTCAAAGGGGATGTGTACTAATGCAAAAACTAATGGTACCTATGCAAGTAAAAGAACCAGAGCAAAGGGATGCAATGGTTGTGACAGGTGAGTAGGGTGAAAGACCTAGAGTGGAATATGATTCTTGTCCCATGGGGATGAATGTGGGAGAGGAGAACAAAGTATACCCTTTAGTAGTTACTAAGATTGGGAATGTTATGGATGTTAGTTCAAGGAGTAGTATAAGGATGACTGAACATAAATCTAGAGTCACCAGATAATCAGTCTAACTTAGGTATGAAAATAAAGTATGTAGGGGATTTACGTTTAGTGTGGATAGTCTAATAACTTTGTATGTGTCATGCAACTCCTCATACCCTAAATAAAATATTGCATAGTTTGTTGTAAACATGTACAAAATGCATTGGATGTTGTTGGTTGAATATTATGGTTATGGTTATTATAATCTTACTTAATGTAAAAGGAATGACTATTGTTGTTGCAATGTTGGATGGTATAAGTTGTGATTAAAACATCAACCAGGCATATTAAGATAAGAATAGGGCCTGATGCTTTGTTTTTGACAAGGACTAAAAATAGACCCAAAGTGAGATCATCTTAATGAATATAAGCCCTTAAAATGTTGTGCATGAGTGGTTGTTAGTTGATAAAGAAGGTTTCTAGATCATAGGGTGGCAAGTAAGCTCTAAATCCCTTGATTTACAGATAGTCTAAAGGGAAGATGGGTGATAGGTGGTGTGAAGGGTAATGGGTGATATGTATGATAACCTCATGTGAATTAGTTTTCCCCTTCTATAGGTGGCCTAAGAATGGTAATAGATAGGTCCATGTCATATGTTAGATGTAGATTGATCAATGTAAGAAGTTTACATTTGAAAGTCAATTACAGCTATAGATTTTTTTGTGGTAGTGGGTCTTTTGCTTTATTGTTGTATATAGGAAGTTGATCTATGTGAGAAGCTTCCATGAAATTACTCTACTTTTGACAAAGTTAACTCATCTATCCTTCAAGGGATTGGTCTAAGCATATTGGTTTTGTTTTAATGTTCTTGATAGTTGTCCTTCAAGGGAGTAGTCTACCTTACATGTGACAATTTTTATTTTATTTTTGGGTAGTTGTCCTTCAAGGGAGTAGTCTATAATGCTTAAGATATTGACCCAATTAATTGTTTCAAGATGAAATGTGTTTAAACATGGACCATTCTAATTAGTTTCATAGGTTTACCTTTATGAGGGTGAAACTTTACACCAGATGGTCAATGATATGTGAAAGGGTGTGGTTTTGAGAGACAATGACCATGGGATTCCATCATGTTAGAGATGAAAAGTATCCATGAGAACCTGCTATGGGTAGAACCATGGTACCCATATTTAGGATTAGGCCATGACTATGATGGTTAATCACATGGTTCTATGTTGTAATCAATTATCCTCAAAAGGGGAGGAAAAAGGTGGGTGAAGTTGAAAATTTCATAATCAAGGGATGAGCTTGGGTTAGACAAATAGGTGAGGTTGATACCTCTTTAACAAAAAATAGACGTAGATGCAAAGCATTGAGAGGCTCAAGTTTTAATTTTCCTTCGAGAGAGGACAAATAGTAAGCTCCTAATCCATACTTATGGGTGATGATGTACGGTCTAAGCCAATAAAAGCAAACTTGCCTCATCTACTCCTCTCCATGTTGGTTTTCTTTTAAGATGATAACTTCGATATTGAATTCTCATTGTTTGAGGTACTTGTTATAAGCACATGTGATATGCTCTTGATAGATATGGAGGTGGGTGAGAGCTGCTAAACGATGCTCGTCAAGTAGCTCAAGTTGAGCTAAACGATGTTGATGAAAATCTTCTTCAAAAATGAGTTCATATAAAGATATGCAAAGAGAGGGGATTTGGAATTCAAGAGGCAAGACTACCTCTATTCTGAAGACTAGAGAGAAAGGGTAACACCAGTGGAGGTTTGAATGCTAGTGTGATAGGCCCATAAGGCAAATGGGATGTGCAAGTGCCAATCCTGACCTGAAGCTTTGACAACTTTGGTTAATAATTTGGTGACTATTTTACTAGAAGATTATGATTATCCATTTGCTTGTGGTTGATAAGGTGAGGAAAATCTAACATTAATTTCAAATGTATCACATAAACCTTGGACTTGCTTATTCTTTAAGGATTTGCCATTATCAATGATGATCTTATGAGAAACACCAAAGTAGTAGATGGTATGTTGGTTGATAAAGTCAACAATCTTTTTTACTTTGGTATAGATTAGATGAATAGCTTCCCCCCACTTGGTGAAGTATTTAGTGGTTGTGATGATGGATCTGTGCGACTGTGAAGAATGGAGGTTAATTTCCCTAATGAAATCGAGCCCCCATTAAGAGAAAGGCTAAAAGTCCTTAGATACTTGGAGGCTATTGGCTAGCACATGATGTAAATTAACATGTTGTTGAAATTTAACACACTTTTTTACATAATCACAATAGTCTTGGTTGAGGGTGGGCCAATAGTAACCAAGGTGAAGGATACATTTAGCAACTGTTGGGATGTTAAAGTGTCCCCCACAAACCCCATCATGTGTTTCCTTGATGGCATGGGAATCTTCATGGCTACATAGGCAATGAAAAAGGAGACCATCAAAACCATGTTTGTAAAGGATTCCTCCTAGTATGGTGTAATGAGAGGTACCCTAGATAAAATCTCTTGGGGCATTCCTAGAGAGGTTGGGAGGAACAATACCTAGGTTGAGGTAGTTGAAAGTTTGGTCATACCAAATGTCGTATATGGATTCCTCTACATTAAAAATGGTAGGGAGGTCGGATTGGCCATAAGAGGGTGTGGTAAAATGATAAATGATGACAAATATTTTGGAATTTGAAGGCTGAGAAGGGATCTGAGAAGCCAAGCAGGCCATTGTATTTGCAAATTTATTAGTGGAATGGGGAATAGATTGGACTAGGTAATGTTCAAATGATTTTAAGATTTTGTGAACTAAAAGTTTATATTTTAGAAAAGCATCATTCTTACATTGATATGATCCATCGACCTGGTTGACCACAATCTCATAATCACCAAAGACATAAATTATCTTAATTTCCAAGCTTTGAGCAGTTTGGAGACCTATCACTAGGCGTTCATACTCAACCATATTATTGGTGCATTCAAAGTCAAGTTTGAAAGAGAGAGGAAGGGGTTCACCATTGAGAAGAATGAGAATAATTCTGGCACCCCCTCCTTATTGGAATTTAGAGCCATCAAAGAACATTGTCATTTGGTAGGCTATGTCATCTTGTTGAAAAAGAGTCATGATAGATTCATCCAAAAAGGCAAGAGGGGGTGGTTGGTTATTTACTAAAGGAGATTCATCTAATTGATCAACAATGACCTGATCTTTAATTAATTTTTGTTGGAGAAATTCAAGGTCAAATTTAGCTAGGAGCATGAGCCACTTAGTTATAGGTTGATTTTGATATGGTTTAGAGTGCATTTATTTGAGCAGGTCGGTATTAGTGATGACATAGGTTTTATGGTTAAGAAGGTAGGGGCAGAGTTTAGTGGTCATGAAGGTCAATGCTAAGTAGATTTTCTTGATGTGTGTATACCAAGCTTCAGATTCTACAAGTTTACGAATAATGTAGTATATGGCTTGCTCTTTGTGTTTTTCATTTCGGTGAGCCAACATTACCCCTAGGGAATGGTTGATGGTAGAGATATATAGGTAAAAGGGTGGTCATCCGTCAGAGGGGTGAGGATAGGTGGTGACAAAAAGTACTATTTTAGTGAATCAAAGGCCTTTTGATAATCACTACTCCATTTGAAAGAGACATCCTTCTTTAGAAGGTGATGAAAAGGTTGGCACCGGTCTAAAAGTTGGGAAATGAAATGATGAATGGATTAAAGTTTTCCTTGGAGGCTATAGAGTTGTTTAAGGTTGGTTGGAGGAGGCATGTCCAAAATTACTCTAACTTTAGCAGGGTGTACTTCAATTATATGAAGAAAGATGATGAATCCAAGGAGCTTTCTTGAAAGGACCCCAAAAATGCATTTATTGGGATTTAGGTGAACATGAAAATGGATGAGGCATTCAAATATATTCATAAGAGTAGTCAAGTGATCTATTAGAAGTTTGGATTTCCCAAGAAGGTCATCCACATAGTCTTCTACAATCTTATGGATGATATCATGGAAAATATAAGTCATGGCACATTGGTAGGTTATACCAGCATTATTTAACTTCAAAGGCATAACTCTATAGTATAAAGTTCCCCAAGGGGTTTTAAAGGTAGTTTTATGTTGATCTTCAAGAGCAATCAAGATCTGATTTTAACCTGAAAACCCATCCATGAGAGATAACATCTTGTGGCCAACCATAAGATCAACAAGCTAGTCAATGATAGGTAGAGGGAAGTCATCCTATGGGCAGGTGAAGTTAAGGTCATGAAATTCCACACAAATGCATAAACCCCAATTGACTTTGGTGATAGATATGATGTTCAAGACCCATTGGGGGTAGTCAATTAGTTAAATGAATTTTATAGATAGGAGACATTGAAGCTCTTCTTTGATGAGAAGGGTGATGCGAGGATATATGCATCAAATTTTATGTTTAATAAGATTAACATCATGATGAGTGACTATGTTATGGGTAGTAATGGTGGGGTCAATCCTAGGCATATCATTGTAAGACCAAGAGAAGGCTATGCTACAATCTTGGAGGAAAGAGGAGAAATCTTGAATTTCCTTGGTATTCAATGATTAGCCTAATTTAACAAAGTAGGGGTATCTAAAGTACCTAAGTTGATATCAATAGTAGATTCATTCAACTTAGTCAGGGCCTCAAGAGGAAGGGATTTGTGGATAGAAGACTCCCCTGCACCTAGGTGGGTAAGAATGGAATCATCATCTTGATGTTGGATGGTGTTGATGGTGGTAGAATCTTTCTCTACCATTTTAGGATGTATGAGTAGGAGGACCTTAGTTTGGACACTCTTTTATTAGATGAGAGGGCCCATAATTATAGTATTGATCCAAAAAAAAAGTAGGAGGGATGATATTGGGGTCTTCAAGTGCAAAAAATGATTGGGTTAGCAAGGATGGGATACCTTCCTCTATGGTGGTAATAGGTTTGGGTGAATTGGTGGATTGTTGAGGTGGTTCATACCCAAGGCCTAATGACTCATGAGGCCCTTGTTCATAGCAACCAAGGCCAAATCCTTTTCAAGCACATCTATAAAGATACAACTTAGTGAACTCTCATTTGTTAAGATAATAAAAGTTAGAGGTAAACGATTGGATGGATGATGTAGTGGTAGGGGCTAGAAGTGGCTGATCAAGTCCCCCATAAATGAAATTTATCTGATGGTTGTGGAGACCAATGGGGATGATGGTTCCAATGTTAGGTTCATAAGAAGGGTCATGTATGAGATTCCCATATTCTTGGGAGGTAAGGAAGGCATCTAAGGCTAAGAATCTATATTCCCAAAAAAAAAAGATGTTGGAATTTGGTTGTCACAAGGTCTTCTACAAGAATCTGGGAAGAGGGGATAGATGAGCTAGTGGAAGCTTCATTAATAGTAGGTGTGTAAATGCTATGGGTTTTAGCTTGTGAGGTTGTGCAGTTGGTAGATGGTTGTGCAGTGTATAAAAAAGGAAGAAGGATATGATTGGACTGATATGTCATATTGCAAGATGTAAAAGGACTAGGGTTAGCTTGGATAGTCACAGCTTGCCCTTCATGTTTAAACATGACACATCGATGTAGGGTAGAAGGGACACAACTCATGGCATGAATCCAAGGGCATCCAAGTAAAATGTTATATTGAAATTCTCCTTATAAAACATAAAAGATTTCAAGAATAGTACAAAGTCCTACACAAATGTGGAGGATAATTGTGCCCAAGGTGGTAACCATAGTATCATTAAAAAATGATGAACTATTGAGCTTTTAGACATGATGTTTTCAAGTAACTATAGTTGGTCATAAGCATGGGAGGAGATACTATTAATGCTAGCTCCCCCATTGATCATCACCCTTTTGATGCGGGTTTGATTGATATATGTCATAATGAAGAGAGGGGGATCAAGATCCTCTTAATGAATAGAAGGTATTTATAAATTTTTGAAGGTGTTAAGGTTGTAAGTCTAAAGGGTACCAACAAAAGTAGCTAGAGGTTGAGGATCATTGGGCTAGACTTTGATGGATTGTAGAACCTCTATGAGTACTTGACGGTTATGGGGAGAGGTAGATATTAACTCATACAAGCTCATCTTTATTGAAGTTTAGTGAAGTTACATAAGGATAGCTTTTCAAATGGATATTGCATATGGGTTAGGGTATGGAGGGTTAGATGGAGCGACACCTAAGATAGACACCTTGGGTTTGTTTGAAGATGAAGAAGTTTAGGTATTATTAGCTTGGGATTTTAGGGAGGGGTAAGTCCAAGGAATGGATGCCTTAGTCTTCCCTTTATCCTTTTTTTAGGCTTGAGATCGGGTAACCATGTGAATAGTGTGGATAAGGGGGTTCTCTAGGTTGGATGGTTGCTTTAGTTCCTCCTCTTCACTTTTGGGTGAGACCAAAGATCAGATGGGTTGAGTAGGTAGTTTGATTGGCAATGGGGATGAAGGAGGTTTGCCTGATAACAAATCATCATCTTCATACCAAAGTTTGGAGAGCTTTAAAGTTCTCATTGGCATGTCTTGGTTCCCTGTGATATGCACATATCAAGTTATCATTAAACTAAGAGTGTTTGGTACATGAAGGGTCTAAGGGTTTGATGGGTGGAAAGCTCAAGGAAGAAGTTTGCAATAACTGCTAGAGGATGGTCAAGTAATATTTGGCTAAATGTGGTAAAGGTTTAGTGGTTTTTGTTTTGGGTGTTGAAGTAGAAGGTTATGAGGATATGGGTTTGGTGATAGGTGTCTTGGGTAAAGTGGTATACTTGGTTGATAGTTTTGGTTTGGGTAAGGTGGTCGATGAGATAGAGGCAAATGATAGTAAGGTAGGTAACTTAGGGATTATTAGTATAGTGGGGAAAGGTGCTTTAGAGATCAAGTATGAAGGTGTGACCAATAAAGGTAGTGGGGTTTTGGTAAAAATGGTGGATTTTGTGTTTAAGGTATAGGGATGGGGACATAGAATGGAGGGAAAGGTTGAGGGAGGTAAAATCTGAGGTTTTTGGGCCTTTGATGATTTTACCTCTTTGGTTAGTTTAGTTATTGGTTTTGGAGGGGATTTGGTCACTTAGGTTGTCTTGGTGGGTTCAGGCATTTGATGGTCAATAAATTTGCAAGGGGTTTTGGTGTTGGGTGGAGGTTTTAGTTGGTTTAGAGGGCTAGGTTGGTCTGTCAAAGAAGGGTTAGAATTTTTAGTTTAGTTCCCTTACCTTTATCTTGACCTTTGATAGAAGGTTTTGCAATTAGAGGTTGGGTAGATGGAGTCATCTTCTCTTGTGAGATAGCTTCCAAATAGGGGGTGGATGGTTCTGAGATAGGGGAGGCAGTTGTGGCATCCTCCAATGGAGGTATGGATATGGTTGTTTCCTTTGTTTGGCTGTCCAAAGGAATAAAAGGCAATCTTTTTTCTTCCAATAGGGGAATTGGGAAAGAAGCGATTGAGGTAACATTTTATTCATCAACAGGTTCACTAGTAACCACATTAATAGTATGTGTCTCATGAGATGATGAGGGGTAGGAGGAGCATGATTAGGGAAAGGTTTGCATAATATGTTGAGGGCTTGGTTTGATGGTGCATTAGGATTATCCAATGTGAGCTCCCCCTTGTAAATGAGGGATTGGACAAGGTATTTAAAGGTATTGCACCTATTGATGTCATGTCTTATGACTCAGTGAAAAGTGCAATGGTCATTCTCATTATATCAACCAAACATAGGGTGAGAAGTATCAAACTATTAGGGTGGTTTAATTGGTGGAAGTTTGATGATTTTGGCTTTTAATAACTTTTCCAAAATGGAAGGATAAGGCTCCCCAAGTAGATTTAATGGCTTATGGTTATTCCAAGTTTAGTTCCTTTGGTTTTGGTTTCGATTATTGAAGGGGTCAAAGGTTTGGTTTCTTGGGTTATGTTGGTTGGTATATGGCGGAGGTGAAACTTTGAGGACAATAGTGTTGGTCGTGGCTTTTCTCTTTGAATTGGTATTGGTTGTGTTGTTTAGTTTGGAAGGAGAGGGCTCATTGGTTTTGTAAGTTGGCTTTTTATTCTTTAACTTTAATCTTACCTCACCAATGGCTCTGTTCTTTAGTTTACAAGCCATGGTAAAAGCTTCATCAAATTTTTGGAAGCTTTGGAAATGCAATGTGAGTGAGATGTGTTTTTCACATGCCCGAGCACAGATATCTATAAGCTCAAGTTGAAGCAATGAAAAGTAAATTTGGTTGATTATGCTCTTTCAACGAGCCATAAAATAAGCAATAGATTCATATTCAAATTTTTGAATGGAGTAGAGGTCAGTAATATAAACTTTCTTAGATATATTAATCGAGAAGAGATCCAAAAAAGTTTGGGCTAGTTGGGTGAAGGAGAAGATGGAGTGTTTTGGGATGGCACTATACCAATCTAATTCTGGTCTAAATAAGGACATATAAAAGGTATGGAGGAGGAGAGCATCATCATGGGGAATCAAGTAAGATGCATGCCTAAATACTCTTAAATGTTATTTGGGGTCCTCCTTGCTTTGAAATTTAGAGAATTTTGGCAATTCTTGTTGTAGAGGATATGATCAGAAAGGGACAGATGGATGGGTTCATTGCAAATTTGGTCATAAGAGATAAGGTTATGTGATCCCAAGATGGATGACTCAAGGGTATTAATCTTCTCCATTAGCATCTTAACCAAGTTTGTTTGGGGTTGTTAGGTTGGATAGGTATATGACATGCTTTGTTGGGGTTGGGTGACATGGGAATAACTAGTGGATGATTAGGGTGATGTTAGGTGTGTGTGTGTGTGTGTGTGTGTGTGTGTGTGTGTGTGTGTGTGTGTGTGTGTGTGTGTGTGAGGTCACATAAATTTGGGTGGAAGGTAAAGGTATGTATACTTGTGTGTTAGGAATATATTGATAACATGTCATGGGTATGTGTCGGAAGGTTGAGGTTGGGGGGTTTATGTGTGGCATCGAAGTGATTAGTGGGTTAGTTGGTTGAAGGTGGGTAGTGACTAAAGTGCTTATAGGGGGAAGTGTTTGTGGTATGGAGAGCACTATAATTTGATATTGGGTTTTGGTTGAGGCATCAGTTGTTACTTAAGGGAGGATGGAAGCAAGAGTGGAGGATAATTCCATAGTGGGTGGGGTGTAGGTGACTAAGGGTAGGGTTAAACCCATTTGGGGTATAACAGGAGGTGTTTGGTTGGGGGGTGGAAGGTTGGTTTGGGTTTGGGTGGACGGGATGTTGGAAGAGGTGTGGGTCAGCAATGGTAGGGTTGAAGTGGTACCCACCATAAGGTGGGGTGGCATGCCAAGATGGGGTTCGATAGAGTAAACTAAAGTAAAAGGGGTGTGGTATGGCATGGTATTGAGGCAGTGCTGTAAAGCCACCTGATTATTATCAAAGAAGGTAACAAAGTTAGGATCTCCTTCAGATATGATTGGGACCCTATAAGGAGAGGGAGGAGGGGAAATCTCAACATGAGGGGAACTCTCAATGTCTAAGGTATATTCCATAGGTGTGGAAGAATATGGGGGTTGATTAACTTGATTTCTAAGTTGTTGTTTGGTAGTGACCATATGAGAAAACAAAGAATGAAAAGGTGAAGCTCTCCACTCAAATAAGAAGCAACCAAAAATATTTAAAAGTAATCAACATAAACACTATAAATGCATTTATCCTAGGATTACTTTTAAATCACTTTTGGCTTATGCCTTAAAGAGTGTGAAGGGGAATTTAGTTTGATATAGGTACTAAAAAGGCAAGCCATAGTTGGTTTCATGTTGTTTAGGCACTCAAAAGAAAGATCTATGTTGAACTTTAGTACATGGTTTGGTATTGGGGCCTACCCCCTCACTTCACAATCCCACAATGATAAGGGTGATAGGTGCTTAGCCAAGATATAATAAGTCTAGATTTTATACTCAATCAAAGAGCTGAGTTGGTTCTCCTCTTGGTGGTGAAATCCAAGTGGGATAGCCAGGAGGGGGTAAGGTTGTTGCTAGCTGATGAAATCCTAGTCAGTACTTATCTCAAGTATTGTTTTGATGTGTTGATTATTCATTGGTTTGGATTAGTGTGTGAAGACAAGTGAAAGCTATGATAAAATTACGGTTCCTCCTAGTTACTAGATGAACTAATATCAACAAGCAATTCAATGGATGCAAAGTGTTTGTTTTAAACCCAAAATAAAATTTCAGATTTATTTAAATGTATAAAAAATTTCTAAATGCAATCTAAATGAAATATGAAAATTCAAGTCCTAATATTAGGATGATTTTTCTTTTTATTTATTTTAAAGATGCAAGGAAAATAAACTTTAACTTTTCTAAAAATGCAACTAAAACTTGTGTGTGTGTGTGTGTGTGTGTGTGTGTGTGTGTGTGTGTGTGTGTGTGTGTGTTTAAGTAAGAAAGAAAGCTTAATTTTCCTAGAATGTAACTAAATGACTTTCACTAATGAAAGTCTAAATTTCCTAAAACATCTATGAACTCAATAAAACTCAAGGGTCCCACTAGGTGTGTCAAAATGTTTCTCTTAATATTTTTGTTTTTCTTACTTTTTTTATTTTTGAAAAGAAAGAAAATAGGAATGAAGGGTGTAGAAGAATACATATTAAAGTACACACGTTGAATCCAGATGATTATAGAGAAGTATTATTTGGCTAGGGAATAATACCTACAAATAAGAAAACACTACCACAAAAATTTGTTTATTAGACAAGTAGTTGGGTGGATTTTCGAATGTGAGCTAGATCCTAGAAGCGAAAGATTTCTAGGAGGCTATCAATCCACCTTCAAAACACTTAAGCTGGAATGATAAAAGAAGTAGATTTTGCATAAAAACATAAAATAAATGAAACTAAAATATAAAATAACTAAATTTTATACAATAAAGTTAAATGCTTTGCAAAAGATAACTAAATAAACACAATAGTTTAATTAATACTAATGCTAAATATTGGTAAAGGTTATGGTTTTAGTTTGGTAAAGTGGTGAGGTTCAAAAGGATTATTTTGTTGGTTTGGGTAGATGGTCAAGGATGCAAGTATACAAAGGGATGAATAGATAAATGAGGCAAAGCGGTGAATGGGATAAAGGGGATAAATGAAATGGAAATAGCCAAAGGGATTAAATGGGATGAATGGGATAAAGAGGAATATTTTAAGGGCTCAAGAGTATGGAGGTTAAAAAAATAGAATGTCAAAGGGAGATAAATAAATAACTAAAATTACAAAACAAAGTAAATTACCTCAATGTTGTCGAAGTGGCTTGAAGATGTTGATGATGGTTGAATGTTGATGAAGCTTGAAGTAATTTATATAGAGCTTCGTTGATTTGATATTTTCTCCTCCAAGATGATTATGACCTCCAAGATGATGACCTCCTTCAAAAAAAAACTTG
Organism: Torreya grandis; assembly: GCA_037957365.1. Taxonomy (NCBI): domain Eukaryota; kingdom Viridiplantae; phylum Streptophyta; class Pinopsida; order Cupressales; family Taxaceae; genus Torreya; species Torreya grandis. Next base: position 95,464 of record JARHVA010001875.1, read on the forward strand.
CAGCAATATGCTAAGAACAAAAGGCTCACTTGCCACTTAACCTTGGGTGAAGGGGAGGGGGATATTTATAAAATTTTTGTGTGAAGAATTATGCTAAAATAAAGGAATATTGAAGAATTTTTAATTTATCCAAGTGGGCTCATGATTTAGTCAAGGTGAGGTGGGTGAGGATTCCCATGTAGGTTGATGAGTCTCCAAGTTTGAATGGAAATCATGCACATGGGTTTGAATGAGGCTTGAAGACTTCTCCCCATCCTTTCTTGCTTTCACACAAGCACTTAAAGGTGTGGCACACCAAATGTGGCACCATTTTCCATGTGGTGGATGAAAATTCCAAGGTGAGGTTGGTGGGGATTCTCATGTGGGTTGAAAAGTCTTCCATTTGGGTTGGTGAGCCTCCATTTGGGCTAAAAGGTCAAAAATGGGTGCCCTTTGTCTTTCCCAAAGTCTCATAGTGGTAGGTATCTCTTTTTTAAGTCTAATTTCATGTGGGAAGACAAAATACATGTTTAATAATGATTCCTTAAGGGGAAATTCACCACATTTCAAGGGGGGGGCTTGTGATGCTTAAATGAGGTCATCAAGCACTTTGGAAAGGGTCCCAGGTGGGGTATGATGTCCCACATCAAGACACATCACTTATAAGCCACATCACTTGCCATATCAGCTTCAAATCACATGCCATGTCATTTTCTATGCTATCATGAATAGTGATAGCGGGTCCCACAATGAATAGTGATGGTGAATAGTACTTTTGAGAAGTAATTTTGAATGATATTTGGGACTAGGAGAATAGTTATTTAGCTGGGTTAAGGGGGGTTTTTGGAAGGTTTAAGAAGTTTTAGGGGATCTTGAGGCATTTAGTCATCAAAAACTATAAATGTCTAGTTTTTTGGTGTCTACACAAGTCAAGAGTGATCATTGTTAAATATTAAAGTCAAATTACTAGATGCATGAATATAGTGGAGGAACACAATTTCAAAATCACACTCAGTGGGAGAACTACGTGTGGTTTGATTCCATCCTTAGATTACCTAGATGTGTAAGTAAATCTCAATCATCAATGAGGGATATTGAGTTCAGCTCAACCCATTACACTTTTCATTTCTTTTTACAGGTTTCTAGCTCTCACAAATACACGTAATATTTGCAAATCAAGAAGGAAAATAAAGGTCTATACACCTCATTAATAAATTTTGAATATCTTGGCACTCTCAAAAAATAAAGGAGCAGGTGGTAGAATAATTATAATTATTTCACTTTCACAGTAGATAAATCTATAATCAATAGACAAGATCTCATTGTGTAGTTGTTTAAGGAGCAAAGACTTCTCGAGACTCATCTACAAACTTTATTTCTAACCATAAGCTAGCATAGGCTTGTTTTATCTTATTTTTCACTATTAGACACTTGCTACATTCAAGTATAAACTATAAAATATGAGTATCTTATTATTTTTTATACTTACTATATTTATTAAATGCCACTTGTCAATCAATTTCAATTAATAATACTTTACATTTAGATTTATGCTTAAATATCATGCATTACAATCTAAAACATATTTTAATATTTTATGAAAATTAAACATTTGTTAAATAAAAAATAGGTAAATCAAGTGATGGTTCATTCAATGTCAGATATATCCCTATTTTATTTTAAACTAAAATTAAATCTCTCATCCAACTAAGACTAGGAACTAAAGTTATAATGGTGAAGGGGATGTTGAGTGATTATAATATTGCTTGAAATATAAGAAGATATGAACATGAATTATATCAGATCATTGTCTCATGATGAAGAATATAAACAACTTATAAGTAATCTAGAGAATAAAATTAAAAAAAAAAGAATAAAAGGGTGGCAGTATACAAAAAAATAGAGTTTGGATATGTTAAGGAGTCGGGTTTTCAGGTTGTAAAGCTTTGGAATAGAGATGAGAATACTAAGACAAAATCCAATGGTGGTTAGAATCAGACTAAGGTAGGAACACACCCATACAATTTTTTTTTCTAAATTACGCCTTATAAATGATGAAGTGGGAACTCTATGTATGTTTGAAACTCTATTCTCATGAGTAATTTACATTTTAATGGATTTACCATTGTATTCCTCCTTAATGGTCTATATAATGTGAATTATTTGAAAAATACAGTTGCCTTCTAGGTAAGTGCAAAAAGTTATCATGCCAATTTGTTGACATTTTCACAGATTAAATGTAAACATGTGTGTATTATACTAATAATGTGTATGTGTTCCTTGTTTAAGGTTTGGTAGAGATCAATCCTAAAATGCATACCTGATATAATGTATACATGATAAAACAAATATGTGTTAGGAACATGTATGCACTATAATGCATACACATTCCTTGAAATATGGTTTTTGTAAGTCGTACAAAGTGAAGAAGGTGAGTAAGTACAAGGCAAGGAGGGTGGTTTACTAAAATAAATAAAAAAATATAAGTTGACATTTACATTATTACAATTATAAATGTAGCAATGTAAATTCAAAATATAATTTTAATTTATTTAAGTAAATATAAGAAATTAGGGTCACTCTACATCTTGTTGAATTGGTCTCACAGCTCCATGACTTATAATTTAGAAGATAATTTTTTAAAATAAAATTTGGTCAGTACTTAGTCAATTTTATGATTTCAATAATTAACCTAGGGATTTTAGGGCATATGTTTTACAAATGATGTCTGTTTTGGGTAAACATGTAATAAATTTTTAAATTTTGGGGCCTTTTGGATTACTTGTTGATAATTATAGGATCTAGTTTTATCAAAATCAAAGTTTACAAACCAACACAAACCTAAGCACTGATTTATGTTGATTTTACTTAAGGTTATGTGCTTTGTAGGACAAAATTGACATAACAAAACCATAATAATTTATGAATGGGTAAATGAGGAGTATTTTGGGCACATTTATGCACAGTCAGCAAAATTGGATTTGAATTCATGCCAAAGAGGTGTGCATGGGGAAACATAGGTCACATTGGTGGCCCGTGCACAACCAACAACCCTTTTATGCCAATTTTGCTTGTAATTAGGTCTCTTATATGCCAAAAAAGACACAAATCACCATATCCAAATGAGACCAAGGTATTTATGTAAGAAATTTTAGGCACATTTTTTTATGATCATCCCATATCTCTCTATTTCAGGAAAAATAAGTGTGATTATGGCAACATAAGATACAATGTGACTTGTGCACATCCAATTAATAATTTATGTTGATTTTACTTGCAATTAGCTACATTATATTTGAAAATTCACACAAAAACACCATATACACTTGTGACCATATAAATATGATGAATTGTTGGCACATGTATGTGTGAGAACCCTAATTCACCTTGAATTTGAGGCTAAATGGTGTGATTAGGGTAACAAATCGCACTAATGAACTTTGCACACCAAATAACCAATTTATGCTGATTTAACTTACAATTAAGTTCCCCATGTGCTAAAATCTACACAACAACACCATATCCGCTTGTGACTAGGAAAAATATAGAATATTTAGGGCACATAAATGTGCAATCATCCAAATTCATTTTGAAATCAAGTAAAACTAGTATGATTGGGGCAACAAGGATCATGTTGGTAACTTGTGCATATCCAACCACCCATTTATGTCATTTTCACTTTATATTATAGGGAATATAGGCAAAAATTCAATATAATAACAATATATCTATTTATGGCTAACATAATTCATGCATAAGTACATTCATGCATTTTACCTAGTCCCATAGGCTCATTATATAGATAGGGGATTGATCTTGATGTTAGGTTGTGGAGCTAAAAGCTTCACCAGGATGCAAACAGGAGAAGTTATGGAGGATGCAGAGTTGCGGAGAGTTGTAGAACTAGTTGCAGGGAAATCGGCGTTGGTCTGATCAACTGACATCGGTCAGATAGCAACGAAGAACCAACCGACGTCAGTTACTAGTTGGCCGACATCAGTCATGGAGGAGCCGGCGTCAGTAGCCTGTGCGTGAACATGCAGTTTCATGTTGATTTTGGAGAGTCTATTTTGAGACTGTTAGTTTGCATGTTGAAGGCTAGTCTTAGTCTTGAGTTGCGTGTCTAATTATTGTAATTAAAATAGTTTAATTATTGTAAGCATGAGATCCATATATGGACTCATGGGCTGTATTGTAAACTTGTAGCTAGAGAGTAAGAGAGCAATTAAGCTCCTTCTGAGAGAGGAAAGCAATGGTGTGTTCCTTCTAGTGCCACAGTACCAAGGTGGGTACTGGTTTGGAGAATCAGAGGGGTTCTTCATATTTGTATGATCTTGGTCAGCAGGTTAGCATGGCTTCTTTTGGAGATCTACAATGGTGAGTAAGGTCTAGTGATTTGTAGGTAGCAACAGAGACCAAGAGATCTACTTGGAGTACGGTTGTGTACTTGGTGTACTGGCAGCATGTTACTGACTGGTTGGAGAGGTGAACATCAATTCTATATTGGAGTTGATTGTTGGGACTGAGAGAGAGAGGGAAGAAGGTCTTGAGGTGTGGCGAGCCTTTGAGGTGGAGGAAGAAGTGGCATCTTCCTTATTGTATATTCTTCTGAGTGATTATTAATACAATTGTGTATTGTCTCTCATATTCTTGTGTTGTTTCATATTTCTAGTTACTTGTTGATTCTGGTTAAATTCTGTGTTTAGTTGCTAATACAAGAAGTAATCATATGTGCTCTAATTGGTGGAGCAAGATCCTGACAAGTGGTATCAGAGCATATTTATTGTTCTAGGTTCCCAACAAGTGGTATCAAAACCTTGGTTGTAGGTTCAAGAGTTGATACCATCAAGTGGTATCAGATCTTTTGGTTGGGTTGACTAACAAGTGGTTTTAGATCTGGTAGTGTTTTTGATTATAGGTCACTCTCAGGGGTTTCAGATTGAGTGGGAGTATAGCAATGGCAAAATATAGTAAGCTACGAATGGAGAAACTAAATAACACAAATGGTCTGATTGATGGAAAGAAGGAACAGGTAAAAGGAGATTGTTGGTCAGCAGAAGATCAGCGTGTAGAAGCATATGTTGTAGGTAATGTTACACAGGATGTTCTAGATAAAGTAGAATCTTTGTTTACAGATTCTTTTGCCTCTTTCCATGCAGCCCGAAATAGAGCATCTTTTCATGGGTATGTCTTTGGAGACTTTGGAGAGATTTATTTAGGGGTTGGAGAGCCTTGTCAGATTATTGACGAAGGGGAAGTGAAGCTGAAATTACAGACGGATGACACATAGTGGTTGAAGGAAGTCATGCAGGTACCAGTCTTGGAGATTAGTCTAATTTCTTCAAGAAATTTGGGTGATGGGAGATGCACTGTAACTCTCACAGTGGATGCACTTGAATTAGATGGTGGTAAGAAAGTAGGTATCCTTTATCTATCTACTTATATTACTAATTCACCTTTTGTTACAGAGATGTGGCTTTGTAGGCTTGGTCACATATGTAAGAGGGGAATGGATGTTCTTAAGCGGAAGACAGGTTTTTGACAAGCTAAAGAACTAGAAAGCCTTGGTGTTCATGGAGGATATGACAGACAGAGATCAGGTGAGGGAACTAAATTATTTTGAGCAAGGCTGTGTTGATTTGAACAAGACTTTGATCCATGGAGAGCTCACAGGTAAAAAGTTATCACTCATAGGCGAACACAAGTACCGACATCGGTCAGACAGTAATCGACGTCACCAACAGGAAGATTGACATCGGTCATGAAGGAATCGACGTCGATAGAATGGATACCGGTGTCGGCCAGGGAAATGACGTTGGCAGTCAGGGTCAGTGCAGGGAACCGACATCAGTCAATTGCAGACTAGGAGATGGCTGAGATTGGTCACTGCAAGGGATATTGAGCAGACAACAAGCTGTCAACAGGTCTCAAATGCTCATATGGAGGTTAAAAAGGGTAAGTGAACCTCATATTTGTTGTTCACCTTCTTTATATTGCTTATTGATGGTCAAGAACCAGGAAGATGCGAAGAGGCAATGTAGGTAGAATCCAGACACAGTGGGAGCTTGGCATGGATGAGGAGTGTGAGTCCTTGGAGAAGAACCAAATAGGTATTTGTTGGTAGAGTTGTCAGCTGAAAGTAAGCACTGGGTGAGGGACGGATTCCCAAGTTAAAGAAGAGAGTGGATGGACACGTGAGATAAAAGGCCAAGGTATATGGTCTTGAGGAAGCTGCAGGACAGTGGTACAGGTTTGACAGGTGGATGACTAAGCATGGCTTCAGTCAATGTCAATGTAACTATTGTGTTTGTCTTACCAGGTGGATGATGATTGCAACATTATCCAGTTACTATATGTGGGTGATTTACTAGCAGGTTTGTACATACAGGGTTTTACTGAGCTAAGGGTAAGGTTAGTTCAGAGGTATGTCATGGAGAATATTGGAGCAGCAAAATTCTTTGGCATAAGAGACATGGAGATTTCATCTCCAATGGGAGCTAGTGTGAAGACGGTGTTGGTGGGGTTCATGATGTAGGATGCAAAATCAAAAAGCACACCAAGGGCTAGACAGTTCAAGCTTAGCTTAGAACAGGGTTTGAAATCACATGAGGTCTAGTGTAGACCTGAGTTTTCCCAAGCAGTGGGAGTTGTCAAAAAGTATGGAGCCAATTCAGGGAAGGAGTACTGGAGGGCAGTTTAGTAGATTCTCAGGTATCTGAGAGGGATCAACAGCAGGTATTCTTGTTATGCAGGGTCAAGGTCTTCACTACATGGATATGTAGGTTCGGATATGGCAGGTTACTTGAATGACAGGTGTAGCATCACAGGTTGTGTGGTGGTTGGTCTTCAGGATTGATCTTGAAGAGGAATACAAGATAGGAAATAATTTAGACAATGTACAGGTACAAGTATAGGTATAGGTGCAGCTGTTTATCTCCAAGTGGGAGATTGTTAGGTTGTGGAGCTAAAAGCTTCACCAAGATGCAAACAAGAGAAGTTATGAAGGATGCAGAGTTGCGGAGAGTTGTAGAACTAGTTGCAGGGAAATTGGCATCAATCTAATCAATCGACGTCAGTCAGATAGTAGCGAAGAACCAATCGGTGTTGGTTACCAGTCGGCCGACATCGGTCATGGAGGAGCCGACGTTGGCAGCCTATGCGTGGACATGCAGTTTGCATGTTGATTCCAGAGAGTCTATTTTGAGACTGTTAGTTTGCATGTTGAAGGCTAGTCTTAGTCTTGAGTTGTGTGTCTAATTATTGTAATTAAGATAGTCTAATTATTGTAAGCATGAGATCTATATATGGACTCATGGGCTGTATTGTAAACTTGTAGCTAGAGAGTAAGAGAGCAATTAAGCTCCTTCTGAGAGAGGAGAGCAATGGTGTGTTCCTCCTAGTGCCACAGTACCAAGGTGGGTACTGGTTTGGAGAATTAGAGGGGTTCTTCATATTTGTATGATCTTGGTCAGCAAGTTAGCATGGCTTCTTTTGGAGATCTACAATGGTGAGTAAGGTCTAGTGATTTGCAGGTAGCAGCAGAGAGCAGGAGATCTACTTGGAGTACGATTGTGTACTTGGTGTACTGGCAGCGTGTTACTGACTGGTTGGAGAGGTGAACATCAATTTTGTATTGGAGTTGATTGTTGGGACCAAGAGAGAGAGGGAAGAAGGTCTTGAGGTGTGGTGAGCCTTTGAGGTGGAGGAAGAAGTGGCATCTTCCTTATTGTATATTCTTCTGAGTGATTATTAATACAATTGTGTATTGTCTCTCATATTCCTATGTTGTTTCATATTTCTAGTTACTTGTTGATTTTGGTTAAATTCCGTGTTTAGTTGCTAATACAAGAAGTAATCATATGTGCTCTAATTGGTGGAGCAAGATCCTGACAAGTGGTATCAAAGCATATTTATTGTTCTAGGTTCCCAACACTTGAGTCCTATCTATGGGTAACTCAATGTGTTAAACCATCAACCCTATATAATCAATGGAAGAACATGTGATAATTATCTAAATTTAACCCTATTATATTCACCACTCTTTTATGTTAGATCGAATAGGCATGGGTGTAATGAGTTGAATAATTACTCTACCCCACTTCATCAAATATGTATATGACTAGAATGAGTCAATGTCATATCCATAACACATATCTATTTATGATAGGTCCCAATGAAGTTAATTAATCAATGTGAATCTTATTACATATGTAATGTTATTGGATCATTCAATTATAAAAAATAGGAATGAATGATACAATGACACCAGCTTTCATCAATGAAAAATCACATGATCACATGACCACCCCCCTCTATATAGATATAGAGTTTTATTGTCATTAGCATAATATATAGTTTAATTGGAAAAATATATATTGGAATTCGCACCCCACATATATATTTAGAGTGAATAAAGATAGGGGCCAAGGTCTATCAATGTTATCAATTATTTCTAGTTCACTTTATCCCTTGAATGAGTCTATAAATGATCAAACAATTCTGTCAATGATCAATGCTACTACATCCAATATTTAATATGTATGGTATGACCAAAGTGACCCAATGTGAATGATGTTGGACATGTCATGAATGATGTATGTGATGCAATACATATCCATATCATAATATCGATCTCATCTTTATATGTAACATTCTCGATGGTGATGTGATGGATAATGGAATGGGTATGGGTAAATAGATGTGATGAATAATGTGTGATATATTGATACAATAGTTGCTTTTAACCACTTGACATCATTGAATGGGTTTTGTTACATATGGTTCATATTGGTTTGGTGGGTCAGTTGAATATTGTGGTGCCATTAACAAGAACTATATATCCTAGTGTGGTAGTGTGGGTGGCCTGCTATACTAGTGCACCCATCCCTTGTTTAATTAAATACAATGATGTCATTGGATGATCTATATAACCAGTGACCAAAATCAACCATATCTATGGGAGAACTGGTGGAATTAGCTTTCCAATACCAAATAACCTAATAATCAATCTCTCCCATACCAAGATATCGATATTAGAATCAACACAATACTAAGACTATCTTAATACCCAATAGAACCAAATAGTTATCACTTATCTCTTATATATGTTACATGTTTAGATGATTTTCAAATGTTTCATTTATTGCCATTTAATATGACATATATTACATATTTAATTTTTATGAAATATTTTATATTGTATATTAAAGAAAAACATAATGTCTACAAATGTTACTAGCATATATATATATATATATATATATATATATATATATATATATATTAGATAAATCTAGTAAAAAAATGTCGATAGATATCATTCTTGAAGTGTCTATTCCACTTATGAATTTTTTATAATACAGACACCTCGAGAATGATATCTCTCTACATCTTTACATAAAGCAATTTAGAGACGATCTTTAACCTTCATGAAACTATTTGTGGTTATTTTGAATTAACTAGCAAGGAAAATACAATGTCACTCAAACAGGAACAATCGATATTCCAGGAGTCTTATTTATGAATATCCTAGAAGTCTTATTTGTGAATATTCTTATGTTGACATCAAGAAAAATCAATAATAATGACAACTCATACCATTATTAATTACTATATTCATTTTTTTCCAAACTTCTTTTGTATCATAAATTATTTTCTATGGTGAATAATATTTTTAATTGACTGCATTCCAAAAAAATTATTTCAAATTATTCTAAGACATTAATTGATTGTTGAGCATATTAAAATACTTAACAATAAACATAATAAATAAGTAAAATACAAACACTCCATTAATTATTTTAAAATAATAAAATAATAAATAAATTATACATATTTATTTTGAAAACAAATAACCCCAATTGTGATTAAAAAAACTTCTTAATAAATTAAAGTCAAAATTTATGTCTAACACGTAGACATCCACTTTTGGTTTATGTCTGATTCCATTCCTTGATGTCTTCTCTCCCTTATTTATTTATTTATTTATTTGTGTTTTATTTATTTATTTTCCTTTTAGAAGTTAATAACAATGGGTGAGGGATGAGTATTTATCTTATGAATTTGGACAACCATTATGGTGACAAATTCTCCAAAAAATTTAAAAATATTAAGCTTGTATATTTTATTTAATGGAAAAAGGTAGAATTTTAATATTTCTTTGATTTTAATTTTAGGATTCAATGCCAAGTATAGGGGTATTCCTCTTTACATTCCCATATTATGCTTTTTGGCCCTGCAAATTGTTATAGTTTTGGATGATTATCCATAAATATCAATATTAAATTTAAATTGATTTAAACATAAAATTATCATAATTTTTGTTTTGATTTTATGAATATTATAGATTTTGAAGCTATCTGTTTAAAAATAATTCTATTCATAAGTATCATAGTTTAATTTTAAGCTATGACCTACTCTTCACCTTGTTCAAGAACTTTACATTTTCATCTTTAGGGTGTTGTTTATAACTGTTAAAGTTTCATTGTTCTTGGATCTTTGTATTGTCCTTGTCTATTTATTTTTATTTTTTAAAATTTGTTAGTGATGATAGTTGAATTTATTTCCATTTAATAAATATTGATCAAATTTTTAATCACTAATTTAATATAATCGATGAATTTTTCAAACAATTTTTATATTTAAGAAAATTATTAGCTCTACTACAAATTTTGAAACTAGTAGTAGTCTTCTTATTTTTAATATTTTATAAAACAAGAGAACAAATATATTGGATACATGTATAGGTAGGAAATATTCATTCACATTTGAGGTAGTCAAGTAGAGGTTATTATAGACACCTATGTTTGGCCACCAAGAACCTCCAATTAGGGTTTTGACCAATTTCCACCAAAGTGCACAATTTGGCCTAAAAACACTAAAACATACAAAATGATGTGAAACTGACATATTCAAGTGCCGATTTTGGCTAGAGTATCATTAAATAATAAAATGAAATTTATGGGCCAACTAACTTTAATTAGTTCATTTTGTGTCAAAATGCCAATTTTGCACCTAGGTGCTCTGGATTATTCTTTTCTATAAAATCTCTTGCACAAGACATGTGCCTTTTTTATTTTGTGTTGACAAAATACTAAATGGGATAATGGATCCAATGCATCTGACATTGAATTTCAATTCTAATCTAGTCAAATTTTAGACCAATAATAAGACATTCTGATCAATTTGAGTAATTTGTGCACAAAGTGCTTAACCATGCTTAAGAGATAATAAAACCAAGTTAGAGCCTAATTAAGAATTCCATGTAAACTTGTTGAATACTTGTTTTTACAAATGAATATTGAATATCTACATCATCAAATGACATCATTTATTGGGAATACATCCCTAGGCCATAAATGCCACAAATATAAGGATTCATGCCTCCCATGCCTCATCAATTCCCTCCATGCTTCTTAATTTATCCTTTATCCCTAATATTTATGAGCTTATTTATCAATTTTAATTGCATAATTGGATTAATTCTTAGCCACACATCTCAATCATGAGATGGACAGTTCAAGTTGATTCTACTCATTTGTAAAAATCTGTAAATAGGAGGCCTTGCCACATGAATTTTAACTCTTGATAATACAAAGTTATAATGAAAAAATGATTCAAAAATATATTAAAATTAGTGTTACCATGCCAAATTTATTGCAATATAATCCAAGCCAAATACCACAAGGTGCCTAGGAGAAGAGGAGATAGCCAAGCCTCATTTGATGAAGACTTCATGAGCACAAGCCAAGCAAGCCACTACAAAAGTATTTAGAGCCTCCAAGGAAGGTGAAGGATTATTTTTTTTCCTTACTTTTTAGTTGTGTTTGTCATTTTTTTTGCTATTAATCTCACCCTAGTAACTAGGTGTGAAGGTTTTAGTTTATTGTGTTGTTTTTCAATTTGCTTTGTTCATTTTGTCACTAACACAATACTAATCTCCTCATCTTAGTCAAATTCCTAGTTCACATAATGACACACCCGGTGGGACCAAATAGCTTCAAAAAATTGATTACAATTCTCCCTCAAGAAACTCACTAACTTTTGTTATGCAAAATCTTAGAGTGGGAGACTCAAAAAAGTGATAAAAATCAAGAAAAACACATTTTTTTTTAAGTGTCACAGGATTATCCTAAAACTCACAGTATTGCCATTCAGACTCATGGTATTATGCTTCACCATTTTTATTTTTAGACTAACTTTGTGTTTGTGTGTAGGGTTAACAATATCACTACTTTAGAAGTCGTAGGATTGCTTTATAACTCATGGGGTTGCTTAACCAAGTCATGATATTGTCTAACTATTAGCAGTTAAGCAGTAATACCACAACTCATGAAGTGGTGGGATTGTCCTACTACTAGCGAGATCATCAAACCAACTCATAGTATTATGACCAAATCACTTGTGGTTTATAATACCATAACTTTTAAAGTTTTGGGATTGTCCTGCAAGTAGTGGGATTGTCATTCAAAGTCAAGGTATTGTGACTAAATGGTTAGCAATTAGTTACAATACCACAACTCTTAAAGTTAAGAGATTATCCTGCAAGTAGTGGGATTGCTCTGTCAAGTAGTGGTATTGTAACACTATGTCAACCTGAGATCTCATTTTCTTAAGTTAATTGTTTCATCTTTAAAAATAATTCAAAGCTAAACCACATGCTAACATTTTTCTTGTAGGACCAACTTGGAAAATTGCTAAAACATGTTTAAAACATCTTTTGCATGTTCTAAAGTGAACTAGGAACATTATTTTGGTGCTTAATATAACAGTTAGGTGCTTAAGTAAGTTTTTTAGCATTAGTTTTCAAAGCTTACAATTTTAAGACCAAGGGTTCAAATGAACACCACCAAATCTTTCATTTGGGCCTAAAATTGAATTCAAATATCATTTTTGTCTTCAATAGTTGTTTGATCTAATTTTGTTTAGCAAAGAGAGGGGTGTTGTGTGTATGCTCTTCCATTTGTCCCCTTTAGGGAACCTTTGGAATCAAAAGTGCCATTCCTATTTTAAATTTCTTATTCTAAGGCATAAAAAGAATGTCGTCTAAAGCACTCCCCAAAAACTCATAAAAGTATTGGATGACCTTGAAAATGACCCTAAAGTCTTTTTATTTTATGCTTTCTTTATTTCATGCAAACTTGGCTTGTGAGAGGGACATCATTAACTTCTGTGAGTTCTTTAGGGAAGCTTTGTCTTGGGGTTTCATCTCTCAGCATTGACTTCATTTAGATCCATATTAGAGTTGCACATGGGATGTGGTGGTACTTTGGACATCGCACTACACTGAGAGAATAACAAGATGTAATGGTTGCTAAAAGAACTAGACATTTTTGAAATAAGCCAAGTGATACAAACCCAAAATACATGCTTTCTTTTGCATTGTTTGACATGAAAATTATTGTGCAATTGATTCGCATAGAATTTTCAAAAACTTATAATCTTAGACAAATCCCCACTTGCCATAGAAGTATTGTTGGTGCAAGGTGCACCTCAAAGTCAATGTCATAGTACTATCATTTAAGAGAAGGGGAGGTGTAAAAACCATACTATATAATGCACATTTAATTTTGGATGAACACTTAAAATCCTCTAAAATGATGTATATTGATAGATTTCAACTATACCAAGAAACCTTGTCAATTTAGGATTTAAGAGCAATTAATTAGTTGGTTTTGTCCTAGATTAATGTCTTGTTTGGAGTCAAAACTTGGTTTAAATAAATGATACAAACCAAAACACATGGTCCTCATTTTCCTTTGAACAAAGAGGTGTTATGTTGACCATGTGAAATCATCAATTTGCCTTGTTCAAAGTTTATCAAAACTTATCATCCACTTTGGCATAGTTATGCTACCTGATTGAGTCTAGACCTTTGCCAAAGTTTTTTTAAGTCCTTCATTTAAAATTTAAATTCAAAATTGCACCTTCATGATTTCATAGGGTTGATATGTTAAGTGAGTTTTCCATTTGCTCTAAACTTGAGGGAACTTAGGTTCAATTTCCAATTTGGGTTGAAGGCCGTTTAAGACTCATGATCATTATCACCACTTGATAAACTTAAGTCATTTTGTGCTAAACACTTACAATTTGAGTCTATGCACCATAAAATTTTGAGTCAAAAAAGGTAGTGTTATGTTGTCAAATTTGTTATAAACTATCTTTGCCTTAGAGAGTTTTTGAAATAAGAATTTTGTTACATCTTTTCAGTAGTCTAGCACTATTACGCTACCCAAAACATTTCAAATATTATTTCATAGGCCCCCTTGCATAGAGTTCAAATTTGTTCCTACATTTTCAAACCAATCTGATTATACCTTTGTGAACCTTTTTCTATCATAGTTATGTTGTTCACTTTTTGTCTAGCTTATTTTTCAAAAGAACCAAGTTTTATACCATTATTTGTGAGGAAAAAACTATCTCTAAAGTGCCTTTTGTTTCATACCTTATACCTATTTGATCGAGTCCATGTCCAAGAATCAAATTCCTAGTGTTTGTTAGAATTTTTTAAAATTTTTTAGATTAAAATTCATCTATTTTAAATTCTATATTATGATGATGTTTGGCCAAGAGTCCTAGCGCATGTCTTATTTGAGCCTAGCTTTTGACATCGTGTTTTGGCCAAAAGACCTAGCAACTTTTAATTTCTTAGATTAGACTGGTTTGAAACACTTTGACCTTAGAGTTTGGCATTTTGATTTTTGGTTCCTTTACTTAATATTTTTTGTGTAAGACTTGTAATGTTAGACACTTAACGTTAGCTTGTGTTATCATAAATCTTTGCATAAACCTTTTGATCCTTTTGATGAATCTAGACCAAGTTTGAACACATCAACTTTTAGACATTATCTTTTTATATTTTGTAGAACTATTTAACCTTTTATTGAAAAAAAATTACTATGGATCCCAACATATACTCCTACACTCGTAGTGAACTTATGTACAATCCAAAGATTAGTATTTTGGTTGCACAGGAAAAAATGGTGTAAGACCCCTACGCAGATAATATTGCTTATGCTATGGAATCTTATCCCTCTTATAATACTCAATTAGGGGCATAAATCCAAGATCCATTAGCCAACTATTTGGTTAATACACTACCTTATTCAAAACAAGACCAAGAACAAACTACACAATACCTAGCTACAATACCCACAGCTGAAGAATTAGTTCTTTAACAATCATGCTCTACTAATACACCTTCCACATATGATCTATTTTTTTTTTGAACATCATTTCTTGGAGAACAAAGATGAGATTTTAGTTAGATCCATAGAGGTAGGGGCCAAGTTTCCAGTAGACTTCCCCCATGAGAATTTACTAAACCTAGTAAGAATGCCCCACAACATAATTTATGATCAACATGCTTCTTCTAGAAATATTTTGGTTCTAGTCTAAACAACATATCAGGACCCTAATATGCCTAATAGAGGCAAAAAAATCATGAAATACCACTTTAACCAAATATATATGGCATATCAAACCTACCTGAATCTAGCATGCAATTTCAATCAGATGACCATGGTGAGCAAACCTATTATTGACTTTGTTACTTCAACAAGAGTTTTGATAGAGTTAAATTGTCAAGACAATTAGAGTTTAGACCCATTCATGCAAAACACTTTGATATAAAACTTGATACATATGACCATTATTGAAGAAGTGTCTTCTGCTTCTACGTAGAATAATGAGCAAAATATAGTGGACAATGTACAAGCAACATCCAATCCAAATCAAAGTGGTACTAATGCACAGACAACTAGTCAAAAAATTTTACCTATAATTAATACCATGAGTAGACAATCACACCAATGAGTAGAATTTTCTACATCCCAACCTCAACCAGCTGCTTCATCAAGCATACAACCAACAAGAATAGGTATTCAACCAGTAACTAGTGTAAAGCCTCAACAACAGAATGTGATGAATCCTACATCTCAACAAATGATGAGTAGTATCCCACAAAATCAAGCATAATCTAGTATACCAATGCAAGGCTAAATGTATTACCACCTCAATAAGGGGTAACTAATGTTCCACCTTGTTAGGTAGTGGCAAATACACCTCCTCAGTCATAGACCAGTGTACCAATCCAAAACCAAGTGATGAATAGCCAACAATATGTAAATATTGGTCAATGATAGATGTTAAATCTTCAACATGTGGTCACTTCCCAATAAAGATTCATGAAACAAGGAGGCTCTCATGTTTCTGAAGTACCTACTAATAATAATCAGTTCAAAATATGCCACAAGTTTAGAGATAAGGTCTTGTTTCGCAAGTTCCCACTAAACAACAAGGTTCGATTAGTCGACAACATGTCCCTTTTCAACCATAATAGACATAGTATAGTTATATCCCTCCATCCAAATCATAAAATCCTGCAATTCAAACCTTCATAGCCAACCTAAACCAAAATATCATATAACCAAATGTGTAATGTAAAGTACATCCTAATCCACATGCATACTCTTAGTCCATTTTCTAACCAAACCAATGTGCCCCAATAGATATCTCCATCATACCTTGGTCAAAGTGTCCCACTTGTGACCTCCTAACTATCTACCCAAACCAAGGTTCTCCCTCGAACTAATGTTCTCCCTTAAAATAATGTTCCTTCTAGTTTCCTATCCCAATAATTGTAATAGATGAAGGATGTAATTGCTACCATTCAGACTAAGAAACAAACTAAATATATTAAGTTGAATGACATGTGTTCTTATCCATTCAACATGGATTACTTGTAGATACTATGTCTTTTAGGATATGAACCACCTAAATTTGATAAATACAAAGGAAAAGGTGACCTTAAGGCCCATTTAACTAAGTTCTTTGTCACATGTCAACCAGTGGCATATAGAGATATATACCTTTTATTATTGTTTCCAAGGAGCTTGGCTGGACAATACTTGGAGTGGTTTTTAAAGTTTCCCAAGAATTTAGTAATATATTTTGATGATCTTTCTGATAAGTTTATGTAGCACTTTTCCTATAATCTTGAACATGACATTTCCTTGGTTGACTTAACACAAGCAAAACGAAAGGTTGGTGAGATTTTTGCAAGTTATCTACAATGATGGAGAGCCTTTGCTAGTTGATTCACCCATATTTTACCAAATAAACAATTAGCCACTATGTTTACTAAAAAATTACATAGTGAGATAGCTTATCATCTGGAACTACAATATTCACATACTTTCAAGGAGATCATCAACAAATGCTTGTTGATTGAGCGAGATCTTATTAATAAATGAATCATCAAGATTACTTCAACTAATCATAATCAAGGTACCAATCAAGGAAGTGGCCAAAACCAACATCCAATCCAAGTGCAAGCATTACAATCAACATAGGCCGATAACGAAGATAGACCAAAGCAATTCAACTGCAATAGGAATGTTGTGGATAATGGAGTAAACAAGTCACGTCATGTCCAAATAGTGAAAACATCATCTGCACCACCTTTTTAGCTTAATCCTACTCAAGAAATAACCAACACCACAAGTAAAATAACCAACACCACAAGTAAAATAACCATGACCCGTGCAATAAATGTAGTAACCTTTATGATTACAAACCCCTCCTCCAAGGAGAACTATGCCTACGCATCATGTATTTAGTGATCTAGGAGATCTTATTAAGTATATATTTTGTAAACTTGCTGATACTAATCAGACTATTTGGCCTATACCAAAGAATTATCCACAAGGCATTCCTTATCTTGATTGGTACCATGAAAATAAATTCTATGAATATCATCGGGTCAATGGGCATAATTTATAAATATGTGTTCAAATCAAACATTTGATTAAGAATATGTTGGAGAATGGGGAGATAACATTAGATAATAGTGCTTCCACCTCCAATCAAACTCTTTTGATTTATCAAAACCCCTTTCTCCAACATAACACACAACAACATCATAACAATCAACAACAACAATAATAACACCAGTTGGTGCAATAGCAAAATCAATAGTATCAAAATCAAAGGCCAAACTAGTAGAATCAGCAAAATCAATAGCAAAACTCATAGTGTCATAACAATAGAAAAAATCAAGGTTAGAATGGTAATAACCAACAAACCTACCATGTAGTTACACATGACTATAATAGGGTTGTAGGTCATATTGTAGGGGGTAGTATTAATATCATCTCCATTAAGCCTAGATCAAGAACTAATCAATCTAGACCATTGCTAAACAATACCACTCAACCAAATTACATGGATAATCTTTCTTTGACCTAGGACTGCACATAGGTAAACCAAAAAATTGGGACTCCCACTTTTAGACCATATATCGATAACTTTCCCTTGCCACATGACCACATACAAGTGCATTGACAACTGAGACTTGTCCTATCTGGTCCCACACCATTCCCAACATTTGTTAGCAATTATTGTCTAGCATCTAACCTTGATTTTACAATCACAACTCAGAGGTCAAAGATTACTACCCCAGGCCCACAACCATCTGCCACTTTGCCTATTATCCAACCAACTGTTCAGCCTCAGAATAAACCATTCACCATTGACCAAGATAAAAAGTTTGATATTGTGGAACAATTGTAGAAGACACTAGCACAAATTTATATTTTAGATTTGTTGTGAATGTTAATAATTCACAAGAACATTTTGAAAGAGTTTTTAACCCAATCCACTATTGCCAGTAACATATCCCCTAATAAATTTCAAGCTTTGATTGGACACTTTGCTCCATCCCAACAAGTCACATTCAACCAAAGTGATATGTCTTCCCTTGGCCTGCTCCATAATAATCCATTGTACATATAAATTTATATAAAGTGGCATAAAGTGAAATGTGTCTTATCGAAAATGGATCATGCCTCAACATAGTATCTCTAAAGCTCATCAAACTTCTTGGGTACATAATGACATATCTCTAGCCAAAAATGATAACTATCAAAGCTTATGATAATCAAGAAAGAGAATCACAAGGCACTATTAGCTTACTAGTTATCATTGGGCCTTTGGCCCATGATACCCTTTTCCATGTGCTTGATCTTGAGTTTTCATATAGTATGCTTCTAGGTAGGCCTTAGTTATATGAGATTCATGTAGTCCCGTCAATAATGCATCAATGTATCAAGTTCTCCCACTCAGGGATGGAAGTGAATATTTTAGAAGATTTACACCCATATGAACACTACAAGCACCTCAAAATCAAATTTTAAAGCTATAATTACCAATACAACATGAATCCAAGTTCGAAGCAAGATAAAGGAAAGGCCATACTTATTGTTTATCCAAAAGATAATTGCATAGATCTTAATACCTTGGATTCCCTTTCCCATATGTCACCTCCTGAAGCTTTCAATCATTTCACCATTTCAGATAATGGCCCAAGGAAATATATGACCCATGATACCTTCCATATTGAAAATCTTCCTTAGAATCCAAAGACCTTTGGATGACCTAAAGTTACCCCATGCATGCATTGGCAATAAACGAACAAAGATAAGGGACCTATCATGTTTGTTCTAACATCTGACCTAGAACCAAACCCTTTTGAAGGGGATGAATCATGATTGTACATTGAAAACCAAGTTGATTGTTATAAAAGTGTAAAATATCCTATTCCCAATAGGATCATGGAGCATCAAAATTATGAAGGAAGAGTCCTCAGACCAAATCAATAAGGAACCATAGAACTAATTTCCATGACTAAGTACAAAAGACCCTATTGACTTGGATTTAAATCACCTGGGGGTGACCCCACATATCTTATTCAAGTTCCATCACTAGTGGCTAGTCATGATGATATTGATAGTGAAGTAGAGTCTGATCATAGCCTCACCTTTTATAACCTAATTGAGACTAACCTGTTTGATAACAATGCCATATGTACTCTTACCCCAATCATTTGTCACAACCCATTACCGTTATACTATCCCTAACTGATCGATTGGGACCAACAAGAATCTAGTTTACCAATTAATGAGTTTTAGAATGATGAGTCATTTTGTGAATTTTTAGGCCTTAGAGATAATGTTTTGTTGGGAGATCATAAATCAAGATTCTTAATTACATTGGATTCTGAAGCCTATTTTGGAGAGCAGGTGAACACCCTTAGCCAAAAATAAACAAATAAAACATTGAGGTACCAAAGTAAAAACCTCTTTGAGGCACTTTCTAACCTGAGAAAAATTAAAAATAAAGGCCAGTCTAGTGGTGAAAACCTATTTCAAGTGCCATTACATGGGGGTGTTCATTCTTCTTCAAATTTAGATCAGGAGACCACCAATGATGAACTTACATGCAGATCTGAGTTCAGTTTTGTGCAACAAGTATTTGATCAAATTATTCAAGAATTTTGTATTGTTTTTGTCACATGGCCAAATATCCCATTGGGGGACTCAAATTCATCATGCCTTGGAGACGTTGAAGATCAAGTCCTAACAAATGACCCTAATATAGTCTAATAGTTCAAGTCTTTGCCTACTATCCTAAAAGATGGTTCGACCTTTCTAGTCAAAGATATAATAGAGGTAAACATTAGGACTCCATCAGACCTAAAATGTATAAAATTAGGCATGTCCCTCACTTAGGAAGAATGTGAAGTATTTACAGCTCTGTTTAGAGAATTTGTAGATATCTTTGCATGGACTTATTCTAATATGCTAGGTTTGGACCCCACCTTAGTTCTGCACCACCTTGTGGTCAATCTTGATGCCAAAATAGTGAAACAAAAGCTGCATAATATGCATCCTCACATTACTATCTTGTTAAATAAAGAGTTAGAAAAACTATTAGAAGCAAGATGTATCTAATCCATTAACTACTCAAAATGGATATCTAAAGTTGTACCTATTAACAAAAATCTTGAAGGAATCTAAATCTATAATAATTTTTGAGACATAAACAAAACTTATCATAAGGATGACTTTCCATTGTCTAATATTGACATGATTATCAACTCCACAGTGGGTTATGAAATGCTTTCACTCATAGATGGATTTTTAAGATATAACTAGATCTGATATCACTAGAAGACCAACATAAAACAACATTCACCTCTCCATGGGGAACATTTTGTTATCAGGCAATACCATTTGGTCTTAAGAATACTAGAGCTATTTATTAAAGGGCCATGACTATCATATTCCATTATATGATGCATGATATTATTGAAGACTATGTCAATGACATTTTAGGAAAATCCAAGACTAGGTCTGACCATCCAAAAGTGCTATGTAGGATATTTGAAAGATTATGAGAGTATAAAGTCAAACTCAATCTAAAGAAATGTTTATTTGATGTAACCTTAGGAAAATTACTTGGCTTCATCGTGTCTCATAGAGGCATTGAAGTTGATATGACCAAAGTCTGTGCTATCACCGGGATGCTACCACTGACCAATTTAAAGCAACTTCATAGTTTGCAGGGAAAGATGCAATCAATCTGGTGCTTCATTTCTCAGCTAGCAGACAAGTGTCATCCATTTTCACATCTTCTAAATAAGGGAGTTACATTTCACTAGGATGACCACTACCAAACAACTTTTTAACAACTCAAGGACTATCTAGTTAATCCACCTATTTTGTTACCTCCTATACCAAGAAAGCCATTCTTGTTATATCTATCAAATTCTAACAATGCCTTAGAGGCACTTGTAGCTCAACATGATAACAATGGAAAAGGTCATGTAGTATACTACTTAAGCCATACTTTGGTCACATATGAACACAACTATGCACCTATTGAAAAATCTTATCTAGCCATGGTCTTCACAACTCAGAAACTGTGCCATTACATGTTGAACAATAAGACCATGGTCATTTCAAAAATAGATCCACTAATGTATCTACTATCTAAAATATATTTACAAGGTATAATGGTAAAATGGATCATGTTTCTTAGTGATTTTGACATAGAGTACATCAATCAGATAATAATCAAAGGATAGGTCCTTATAGATCAACTTGCTGAAGCACCCCTTAAAGACACAAAGCCACTCACATTTCATTTTCCTAATGAGTCCATAATGACCTTCTATTACACACCTCTTGAGGATAAACACTAAAATTTATATTTTGATGATTCGTTTACTACACATGGATCAGGGGTAAACCTCTTATTTATTACACCATAGGGGGATCTAATCCCTAAATCATTCAAAATTAGCTTTCCTTGTAAAAATAACATGGCTGAGTATGGAGCACTTGTCACAGGAATTTGACATGCAGTACACTAGAACATATCTCATCTCTAAGTTTATGGTGATTCTCAATTAATCATCAATCAGGTCATAAACCATTTTCAAACCAAAGATGACAAGCTAGTTTCATATAAGGCTATGGTTGATACCCTAAAGTAGCAAATTACAAATATCCAATTTGAGCATATACCAAGGGCTATTAATAGAACTATAGATGCCATGGATACTATTGGATCTTTGATTCGACAAATAGATAAAGCTAGAGAATATCAGTTTCTTGTTGAGAATTTATTTCGCACCAGCTCATGAACCATTAACTATGAAAATGATTTGTGATATTATTGGTCCTAATTCTATATGGTACTCAGACCTTTACAACTACCTTTATGACCAATTTATACCACCTAACCTATCTCAAAAACAAGCCAAAGCCTTTATTCATCATTCCACTTATTATACTCTACTTGGATCCACCCTTTACCATTGTAGTTTTGATGGAACTCTACTTCATTATTTAACTTTAGCAAAGTCTACACTATCATTAAGAGAAGCCCATGAAGGAGTATGTGGAGCTCATTCTAGCAAGGCAGTCCTATCCAAAAAGATCTTGCATACTAGTTATTAATGGCCCATGATGTAGGTAGATGTAGCTGCATATGGAAAGAAGTGTGACAAGTGTCAATGACATGCTAATCTGATTCATGCCCTAGCACAAACTCTAAAACTGATGTTGACACCATGGCTATTTACTACATGGGGACTCAAAATTATTGGGAAAATCAACCCCACTCCATCTGATGGCCATAAACATATCCTTACCACCACTGAGTATTTCACTAAGTGGGTCGAATCTATACCCCTCACTTATGTGACTAGAAAGCAAATTTTCAAGTTCATCTTCAACCATCTCATTTGCCACTATGGTATCGCCTCTAACATTATTTTTGATAATGGAGGATCATTCAAGAATAAGGATGTTGAAAAGCTATGTATCGAATATAACATCACACAACATTTTTCTATATCATATTACCCTCAAGGTAATGGCCAGGCCAAAGCATTGAATAAAACCATTGTCAATATTCTCAAAAATATTATCAATGATGTCGATCATGATTGGAACCTTCAAATATTCCTTTCCCTTTGGGCATATCATACCAGTCATCGTACCCCCACAAGATCCACTCCATATTCACTTATTTATGATACAAAAGCCATCCTTCCCATTAAGGTCAAGTTGCCTTCACTATGCATATCTTTCAAGCATGTCCTAGATGATCATGACTATCGAGTAGCTTGCCTACAAGATCTAGACCTACTTGATGAAAAATGCATAGCCACACTCAACAATCTTTAGGCATATCAGAATAAACTCAAAGGTCACTACAATCAACATGTCAAGTATAAAACATTTGAACTTAGTGATTTTGTTATTAAAGAAAACCAAAATAATACCATGATTGAGAAGAAACATAAAGGTAAATTCAAACCAAACTAGATAGGACATTCATCATTACTATAGATTATGGATTAGGAGCATACAACCTCACCACACTAGATAGAGATGAACTTCTTGAGCTGATGAATATTATTCACCTCAAGTGGTACTATGCTTGAGTGCTAGGGTGTATTGTCTATAAGGATCATTTCATGTTGTTTCATTTTGTCCCTATTCTTCTTTGTATAAATATCATGCTTATCATTTCTTTTATCCCATTCCATCTACTTTATCATCTCATTCTATTGACCAAACATGTTCTAAATCCTATCCACCCAACCTGTTTGACCTTGGTTTTTGCCATTCATTGCACATTTTCAGCATTAAGGAATCTGATCAGTTTCATCAGTTGTTTCAAGTACTTCAGATAGAGATTATATTTTGGAGTAGTATGATAGAAGTTTCAATAGTTTCATCCTTTATTTTTTATTCCTTTCTTATCACTGGTCTTGCTACTAGTTATAAACACCTTTGGGCAAATTAGTATCATTGATCCATACCATTGTGTCTTAGTTATAACCACCTATGGGTAAACTAGGGGCAACATTTGTTTATTGAGCCTTGACATATCAAGTTTCCACTTCTTATGCCATACTATATTTTTTTACCAATTGTGCCTATTTTATTTGAATTGACTACTACATTAGTCAAATTCCTTCACTGTAGGGGAAAACTACAGTGACTTGAGGTCCTATTTTGGGATTATGTAGGTAGTGATCGATAATTTTTAAGGTTAGCTCAGTCACCCTTTCCACCATGCTCTCACCATTTTTTGAGCAACCTAAGTCATGATCTCACCATTTTATGAGTAACCTAAGCCATGCTCTTTCCATTTTATGAGCAACCTAAGCCACACTCTCACCATTTTGCAAGCAACCTAAGTTTGAATGATCTCACCATTTTGAGAGTAACCTAAGTTTGAATGCTCTCACTATTTTGTGAGCTTGAACTATGCTATCGAG
Source organism: Torreya grandis (assembly GCA_037957365.1). NCBI lineage: Eukaryota > Viridiplantae > Streptophyta > Pinopsida > Cupressales > Taxaceae > Torreya > Torreya grandis. The sequence continues at coordinate 120,080 of JARHVA010001875.1, forward strand.
TTGAGATACTTCAAAAATTCCAAAAACATTTGTAAATTTGGTAGAAAAAATCAAAAACACTGACCACTTCTTTGCCTTAAATATTCTAGGAACCCTTACTAAGTTGCAAGCAAAATCACTTGTTTTTTAGTTTCTCTATCTTTTTTGGCCTTTTCTCTCATGTACTTGCCATTTTTAAAGACCATTCCTATTCTTCTATGACATCTATTTTATTTGTTTTCATCAATTATCATATTCTTCCCATTCCCTGGGAAAACTACATTTGCCCTAAAGTTTTTTATTGGATATTACATCTATGGACTATGTAGGTAGCATCCAATTGCCTAGTACATATAGAGACAACTCAGCCACCCCATTCCTTTTCTTCTGTTCCCCTATTTTATTCATTTGTTAAGTTGTCACCTATTTTCTAGGGGCAATGTTCATATGGTTTTTATTACGTTATTTATTTATTTGTCTTTGTTTATTTTATTTATTTGTCTACCTATTTGTTTGATTTAAGTACTATTACTTTGATTCATTTTATGTGTGTTAATTGGGTGATTCCTTGCCCACACTTATATTCAAATCTATCCATATTCATATGTTTACATTGTCATCATGGTTTTTATCATTGGTGTATTTTTTTCTATTTGAATATTGGATTTTGGAAGTCAGTCCTTATGCATATTGTGTCCAAGTCCTCATGATGTTATAATATGATTCCTACCGACACGTGCTACAATAAACCTCAGCTTCAAGAAGTCTATTCAACAATGGAATCATCAACATCTCTTCGGCACCAACATCCTGATTCAATCCAAATCATATCCCAAATAGAGTAATTACCCATGAAATAATTTCAATTTTTGTTAGTTCAGATGAGCATCTCCCTACTAGTAGGTTGTTCCAATTTATCATTACCCTCTATGTTATGTTATCATCATCCTCGATCAAGTTTTTCATGTTTTCCATAATCGAGGTCCAATGCTTATAATTACCTTTGGAAAAACCATTGTACACTGTTCCACCTACATTTCTCAATGATTATAACCATCTTTGAGCAAATCATTGTGTTGTCACCCCTTTATGTTTTTTACCCATACAAGGGCATGCTGTTATCTTGTTTGTCTGTCCTAACTGGGGTAACTCCATATTCTCAATGATTATAACTACCTTTAGAAAAATCATTGTGTTATCATACCATGTTGCCACTATCAAGGTACAATGCTTATAACCACCTTTGGGCAAACCCTTGTACAACATCCCACTTGCATTCTTAATTATTTTTACTACTTTTTCAAAATCATTGTGTTTTCACCCCATCATTTTCCTTTTTTTGGTCTCCTCATCTCCATTCTTTCTTTTGAGGGACCGCTTATCGACCATTTCTTATGCCAACCATTCCCTCGAGGGGGCATCATATAATTAGTTTATCATCATTGCAGTTATAGGCATACAAGACCTTTTCATTATTTAAGAAGATGTTACTATGATTATAGCTTGTAGTACCTTCCCAAATAGGGGCAAACTATAGACACCTAAGTCTGACCACCAATAACCTCCAATTAGGCTTTTGACCAATTTCTACCAAAGTGCACAATTTAGTCTAAAACATTAAAACATGTTAAATGATGTGAAACTGATATATTCAAGTACCGATTTTGGCTAGAGTATCATTAAATGGGACAATGCAATTTATGAGCCAACTAACTTTGATTAATTTATTTCGAGTCAAAATGCTAATTTTGCACTTGGGTGCTCTGGATTGTTCTTTTCTATAAAATCTCTTGCACGAGATGTTATTTTGTGTTGACAACATCATAAATCAGATAACGTATCCAATGCATCTGACATTAACTTCCAATTCTAATCTAGTCAAATTTTGGACCAATAAAAAGACATTCTGATCAATTTGAGTAATTTGTGCACAAAGTACTTAATCATACTTAAGAGCTAATAAAACCAAGTTAGATCCTAATTAAGAATTCTATGGAAACTTGTTGAATACTTATTTTTAGAAATTAATATTAAATATCTACATCATCAAGTCACATAATTTCTTGAGAAGACATCCCTAGGCCATAAATGCCATAAATATCAAGATTCATGCCTCCCATACCTCATCAATGCCCTCCATGCCTCTTAATTTTTTAGTTATCCTAAATATTAATGAGTCTATTTATCAATTTTAATTTTATAATTGGATTAATCCTCATCCACATATCTCAATCCTAAGATGAACGGTTTAGGTTGATTATACCCATTTGCAAAAATCTATAAATAAGAGGCCTTGCCACATGAATTTTAAATCTTCATAATGCAAAGTTATAATGAACAAATGATTTCAAAAGCTATTGCAATTAATGTTACCATGCCAAATTGATTCCAAGCCAAGCCAAGCCAAATGCCACAAGGTGCTAAGGAGAAGAGGAGATAGCCAAGCCTCCTTTGATGAAGACTTCATGAGCACAAGCTAAGCAAGCCACTACAAAAGCATTTAGAGCATCCGAGAAAGGTGAAGGATTCTTGTTTTGCCTTATTTTTTAGTTGTGTTTGTCATTTGTTTTTGTTATTAAGCTCACCCTAGTAAATGGGCATGAATGTGTTAGTTTAGTGCGTTGTTTGTCAATTTGCTTTGTTCATTTTGTCATTAACACAATACTAATCTCCTCTTCTTAGTAAAATTCATAGTTTATAGTTATAAGGGTTAGGTAGAATGACCATAAAATTGATAGGGGCATCATTAAATGATGATAGAACCATATACTCCTCTGATGACCTATTCTCCATCTGATAAGCCTCACCACCAATTGCTTGTATTTCATGCTTTCAAGAAACATATCTTTGGAACATGTCCACTCTATTGGTGTAAAGGATGTTATCATATGTAAAAAGATCCGAGGAATAGGAAACATATTGGAAAAATAAGTTGAACTTAGACGTGTCATCATTTGAATGCAATAAATAAATAGCAGCAGCATTTAATCTAAGGAGAAACATCAGAATGCATGGAATATGCAATAAGGGTGGAGTGAGAAGGTGAGTGACTTATCACTTCTTTTCCACCTATTTTTTAATGCAAGGTGTTTTCTCTAGATATTCCTCAATAGTTTGAGAGATTCCAAATGGTTGAAGGAGGATTAGAAAAAAAATGTTAAAAATAATTGAATATTGAGACTAACTAGGTTTTAGATGTAGAGTTTTAAAATTTACACCACACCCTCTACTAAATTTGATGGTTATATTATTATATTTACACTTTTTGATTATGAAATATACTCAATTATTTTGGTACATTGTATATTACACTCAGCATTAAATTTGATGGTTGTATCACTATATTTACACTTTTTGACAAATATAATCATTTTTCTGAGTGGACTATCAAATAGAAGGTGGAATATTAGAAAATAATTTTTTTGAGTAAAATTGCATCCAAAATATTAAAAATATGATTCATTGAAATTACTTTTGTTACAAAGTTCTAGTATCTTATGGATGAATCATTACTCATTATCTTAATACCCACATTTGTTTTAATGGTTATGATAGTGAAAATTGGACAAGGTACATGATTGCGATTCCTTCCATATAATCGCACATGGTGTCTATTCTATAACTCCCCATGAAATTCTTGTGAATGGCTTGTGTAAATACATGAATCTTTCTAATCATTATTGAAGATTCTAAGCACATTTTCTTATAATAATTATTCAACAAATTTCGTTAAATACAAATTCTCTCTCCATAATAACTATCTTTAAACTCAACACTAAAATAAAATATAAAATAGGGGAAAGGTCTCAATAGTGGTGCATCTTAACTTTAGATAGGGAATTAAGGTGTCATAACATCAAAGTAAATTTCAAAAAATTTACCCATTTTAATTTGTCATTTTAACTACTTATAACTAATGTTTCAAGGTTTAATTCATTATACATTTTACGATATAACCAATGTTATTGTGAGAGGTCATAAAATACATTTTTTAAACCTATGACCAAAACTTAACTTTTGGAATACCAATAACTATAGATTAATAATATAATATAATATAGTTTTTAAGGTCCATGATGCCAATTAATGCCTTGGTTATGGTTGATTATAATGTCAATACTTGAGTCTTACTTGTCAAGATATGATTGATTACTTTTAATTTTATAGAGTAAATGTTGAACAAGTATTAAATACTACATATACCACTATTAGTGCATTTTAATATTTATATATATCAATATGTTCCGTCAATAGAATACCCTTGAATATAAATTCTATTATTGATAGGTGTACCACTACTAACACCTTTCCCTTACTTAAAACGAAATTCAATTCAATTCTAACCCACAAGAACTTGGCACATATACCTTTATTGCACTTATAATTATTCTCAGCTCTAAAGAATTAAGTCATACTCATGAATTAATTGATTTTTTTTTTTTCATTTAATTACGTTCACTTTTTTACACTGTTGTACATTATTGTGATTAATGTGATGTTACAAGTTTCAACTTTTTTATGAAAAATTTAATAGATTAGCAGAACTCTATGGTTCTAGTCATTATATTTCATGTGGTTTATGAAATGTGTGGTCAAGATCACTCGATTAAAGAGTGGTTATAAATCGAATTCAACTACACGTAGGCGAACTATAAATCGCATGGTTTTTGAAGGCAAGATCCAAGAAAATTAGTTGGCATATTAAATTATGAATCGCTATATTAAATTGGTTGGTAGTCGGACAAGAAAATGTCAGAGAATCGCTATCTTTTTAGAATCATCTCATGCTGGTCTTTTTGAGATGCCATTAAATTATTAAAATGGTCTTATGGATTCAGATAACCATTATGGTGATGAATTCCCCATTATTTAATTATATATAGTTACTTTGTATAATTTATTTAACGAAAACAAGTAGAATTTTAATATTTATTTGATTTTAATTTTGCAATTCAACGTCAGCACGAAGGCGTTCCTCTTTACATTCTCATATTATATATTTGCAGGCTCTGTAAATTGTATAGTGTTGGAAGATTATTTATAAATATTAATTTTAATTTTAAATTAGTTTAGATATAATTGAGTTTAAGAGTATCATATTGATTTTATGGGTATTAAAGTCTCGATTTTGAAGCCATCTGTTTAAATATAACTCTGTTTATATATGAGTTTAATTTTGAGTCACGAGTTACTCTTCATCTTGTTTAAGAGCCCTACATTTTCATCTTCAGGTTGTTATTCATAACTATTGGGTTCCATTGGTCATGGCTTTTTGTATTGTCATTGTTTATTTATTATTTTCTTAAAGTTCTATTAGCAATGTTAATTTATAGGATTGGTATTGTTATTAGTGGATACACTTTCCCTCAATACTTCTTATATCTTAAAAAGAGATATTTATAAAAGAATTGGGGATAAGAATGTATACAAATTTTTTATAATGCCAATTTTATTATAATTGTTGAAATCATTGTCAATTAAAATGTATTATTATTTGGAGCATATTTTTAAATAGAAGATGGATGTATTATTATTTACAAGTGTACTAGGCTCTCGTTTAGTTTGAAATTTTACTTGGGTCAAATGATAGTATGCTTTCATCAACTTTATATAGAGTCAAAGGACTTTATTATGCAACATCAATATAGTTTGTATTGGGATCCATGACAAGTTTTATTACTTCTTTAGGAGAAATTAGGGATTTGTATGAAATCTTATTCATTAGGAGGATCAAAGATACACATTTCTATTTGTTGGTTCCCAGTTGTACACCTCATATGCTTGGCTTTACACACTTTTGAATAAAATGACATCTTCATTCATTTGTAATAAAAATCATTACTCTAACTACCCCTAAAAGGAATGATGAAAATTTGCAACAAACCCTTTGATTTCATTACTGGAGATGCCCTTTTACATGATCTGAAAGGTGAAATTTTGTGGTGGAGGCCAAACAAACTTTGTCCTCATGTGTAACTACTTGGAGATGCCCTTGACCACCTATTTGCACAGCTGAAACCTCATGGATAGATGCCTTTCCTCTGGTGCATGCCAAAGAGAGCCCATTACCTTGTGATGATTGCATTGGAATGCTCTAGTTGTGGTAGAGGTAGAAAATGATCTGCGGTCCATCTAGAAAATATGCTTCAGAATGGCCCATAAACTCTCTTCTACACTATGATTTCTTGCTTGTCCATGAAGGACCTATCAATTTTAGCTCGTAAGCCAAAATTTACCATATATTGACACATGACACTCCACATCAGGTCCAACTAGGCACTCATGGGGCTCAAAAGTGACTAAGCCACTTAATTGGCTCAATCCAAACACATGTCATACTTTCATTCCATTTTAAATCTAGTTCATATACACATCGTCGATTCTTTAATAAGTCTCTGGGCATTGACTTCATCGTGGGCCATTGATCTTGACTTGGGCTTCTGAGATCTTGTTACTTGGTAGATCCATGGGTTCTCTATGCTTTTTTCATTGCTCAGATGCTATTGTACCACATGAAATCCTCTCATTATATTTTTGGCCCCATTGAATTGTCAACTATTTGGTTACACCATTGATCTCAATTGCATGAATCAAACATGTTGTGTTGATCATTTTGAACCCAGGATTAACACAAACTATTGATTTATATCTAGCTTATAATGGTTGTGACACATGTCACTACCATGTTCAACCCGAACCCTTTGAGAAGTTTGCTCTCATTTGTGTCATTGATCTATTGAATGCACGATCGATCATGAACCATTGATTTTCTTGGTCGCTCACCAAGAGTTTAAAACTTGTCCTTCTCGCATCTCTTCGAAGGATCTTTAAATTATTCACCCCCACTCATCATCGTATCTATTAACAAGGTTCTTGTGATGGTGTCACTTGTCACCTCTCACTCATCCTGGGGCTCTGTTGAAATCTTGACCTATTATGCACCATCGACAGGGATCTATACACTTTGCCACATGTCATTGATCGATGGGAACATGCTTAAAATTTTTATCATGCCCCACGAGCTCAACACTTGGCACATCCATGATTTTCCCAAGTCATTTTGACTTTTCAGCTTTGATCACATACCATCAAATTATCTTTCCCCATGTTAACATGCACCGTTCAATTACGATCCGTTAGGTTGGTTGTGATTGGCTCCAAGTTAACAATGAAAAAAATTAAATTAGAATTTGGGGTACAAATAACTTAGTATAAAATCTTAGCCTAAGGTCTTGGTGCATAAATAAATATGATAGAAGCTTTAGGATAGGGCTCAAAGCTAAGTTCATAACAAAGGGACCGAGTGTTAATTAGACCAAATAGATAAGAGGACCAAGGGCCATGGGAAAGAAAATAGACCAAATAGAATTTTAGAATAAAGTTTGGTGTTGTCACATGGATATGCACCGTTTGAGGAGATGACAAGGCTCTCCTCATCCAAGTGGCACAATAGAATCACCTCTAGACTTGTGGGCAACCTAAGGAATGAGGTAAGTCTCTAGATAGGGCTAGATCCCTTGATGTACCACTATGGATCAAACTACAACTAAATTTTGGGGGATGAAAAGGGAGAAAGAAAATGAAATAAGAGATGAACTAATAGAGGCAATACACCAAATTGATTGATGACATCCAACCATATGCATATTACACTTGAGATCAAGCAACAAACCAAACATACACTTTCCCAATCTACAGCTTCTCACATCAATGTTACATTGTGAGGTCAAGATGAACATCTAAGATAGGAAGACTAGAAAAGAGGCGTTGAATTGCACTAATGAAGAGAAAAACTCACTTAATCCTTGATTTATCCCAATAACACTTCACATGCCCTACAAGAAGAAGTTTATTTAACTACAAATATGTTGCTAGAATGAGCTAACATGCTAAGTAAACAAGAGTATCACTTAAGCAAAATCAACCCATAAGGTACACACACTAAATAAAGTCATGGGAGAGATAAAATTTAGTCATTTTATTTTTCAAAAAAGTATACAAATGAGCAGTGCTTCACCATACTCAGGTGGAGCATATAATACAATGCCAAAATGGCTAACTCTTATAGAGTTTAAGAGAGAGAGAAGAAGAGAAGTCCAAGGGTCACAAAGACACTTGTCAAGCTGATAAAATAAGTTATACATGCATGATAAGAAGGTATGGGTTGAAACATGCAATATTAGGAGCTCCAAGTGTCAATCCAAGTCACAAACCTCATGAAAAGTGGCAAGAAAACTACTCAACTAGCTCAAAAAAATTGCCTTCATGATTGGAGCTGTTTTAACATCTTATAACTCATGAGGAGAATTCAAAATAATTGTAATGTAAGGGGATAATATCATACATAACTCTCCATGAATTGGTTGTAGGCCTGGTCTTCTAAAATTACCTGGAGGAGAGCCATCATCACCTACACTTTAGGAAACCTGCTTCTCATGCACCTTGCACACTTATCTTAAAATTTGGCTTTAGTTGTTCATTAAAGTATATTAAAGGTAGTGGTTTACATTTTTCAAGACCCTCCATAGACTTGGAAGCATCAGGGGCACCTTAAAATCACTTTACTTGAAGATTTCCTCCCATCTCTCTATCTTGCACAATATGTCAGATTTGACTAACTGAGTTGAATCACCTGGTTTGGGTACTTAATTTTTTTTTCATGGAATGAAATGAATAATAGGAGTTATTCAAAATTAAATGAATAATAGGAGTTGGTAAAAGTCTCAATATTCTCTCCAAAGTTTATTTCATCTCTTAACTCCTCTTGTAGCCTGCACAACATATAAAATAGTGAGAAAAACCTTGTTTTGTACCTTGTTCATGGAAGTCCATACAACCAAAGAGGTGTGGATAATATTTGGGAAGTGATATACAATTTACAAAAAATTTCATGAGCTAACCATTCCCCTATACTATATTTTTGACTCAATTTTCCCAAACTGGTCACTAGCAGGGGTTTGCAATGGTTTTAGGCTAGTTTGACCTCTTAACGATTGTTCATAAGGTTGGGACATCCAACTTGAGAAAAAAATACACAAATATTTCCTATAAGACCCCTAATAACACCCCATAACTCCTCTATCTCCCATGCATATCTTCATAAAAAGATATGAGCTTCAAAAGATGGCCTACTGAGTTTGTCTCTCTCCTTTCCAATGGGATTGATGGGTTTCTAAGCCAAAAATGGCTTCTCTAAGGTTTCTCTTGTAAAATAAATGGTATAAAAGTACTTTAATGACCCCAAAAACATGATCCAACTGGTTGGAAAGCTTTCCTCATGATAAAAGTTTGAATGGCTTCTCATTTGAAACTAGGCTTCACCATGCCTAGTAAGCCTATCTATAGGTTTAGGCCCAAAATGACCTTTTTGATGTCTTACATACTTTCCAACAGATCAAAAACATCTATCCAATCTAGTATAAATCTTATCTCATGATAAAATTTAAATTGACCTTTCATTTGGGCTTAGACTTGACCCCCTGCCTAACAACCTTTATTGTACCTCAAAGGGTTTTGACCACCCTGTCAAGATCCATACTCCTATGATTGGTTTTCATTATTGGTATAGGTATACCTCAACTTCACAAACCCTTTTTCAATGTCCTTTCATATTCTAGCTCCATATCTATATCCTATACTTCTAATCTTACTAGTTTTATATGAGGGGAAGTACCTCCTATCTTGGAGAAAATAGGGGGTACTTCCCCTCTTTGTTTAAGAAAACCAACACCTGTGTAGGATTCCTCAAGTTGCCATGGTTACCTCCACAAAATATTAGATCTTTATTAGGTCATTTGGTCCTTCATTTCCCTAAAAACCCAAAACAACACCCTGGTGAGACACACTATGTGCAAGGTTTGACATGTGGACTGAGTGTGCATGATTAGGGACCTCCTCTCTACCTATTTTTAGTTTCCAAGAGAATGTAGGTGATTTCATATTCATGGTGAGTTTATCTCATTTCCTTTTACCACATGAAACCTTCTACATATCCTTCTCATCTTTGAATTCTCAAAACTGAGTTTTGGCATGATTGACTGTGCTTCCTTTAGAAAGGCCCTTGTATGTGTTTTATGCTTGTTTGAGGTTTGTACATAGTGTCCAAAACCATCCTATATTCCTATAGGATAATTACATGCCTAATGGATCCATTTAGAACCATATTCATATCAACCTACCTCAAGAAAATCAACTTCTTGCTCCCTGTGTGTTATAGATACATGTTGGGATTGATTGTAGATGTACTTAGATTTGAGAGGGGTCTGTATAGGTTTTATTTATTATGATTAAATATCCTTAAGGTGATCATGAATTTTAAAAGGTTATCAATTTTTTTTTAATCACTAAAAAATCTATATACCCTTTACAGACACTCTAGGTTCACCAATTGAGCTCCCTCTCTGCCTTGATTGAGACACCTCTTTTAGACCCTGCTGTAGGTTATTATACACATTTGGACTCTAGGTGTTAGTGCATAAGGACTTTATTTGGAGCCTCTATGTCACTTTAAAATTATTTTAATCTTTGTATCATATTTTAGTTTGCTAATACCAAGTATCTTCACTCTTTGAGCTCACTATCTTGTTGGCTGAGACACCTGCCTGCTCTTTCACCCATGTAGGTCATTATTGGCCCACCCATGTAGGTCATTATTAGCCTTGAATGGTCTTGGTTTTGATTTTATATGATTTCCTTGAAATATCTTGAGGTCAAAAAATATCCCTCATACCTACATTACCTTGTATTGGTCAAATGACACAATCAAACTCGAATGCCCATCACTGTTTGCATGCCTTGTTGTAGTTGCACATTTAGGCCACCTGTACAAACAAGGTGTGAACAAGAGAGTATAAAATACACTCTATAATCTTTCCTGATGTCCTCCTAGATCATACCTATTCCTTCCTTTCATAAAATCTTGTTCAAGCATGGAGAAAGGTCAATCTTAACTTTGGATGTCAAATGTCATTTCATATCTTCCAATCCTATAGACATTACTATTAGGTTTCAATCATAATTTAGAAACTTTAGGGATTTCAAACACTACCTTCTCTTCATCATCTGACCATCAAATTGGCACAATCCTTCTCCATATTAGAGGAAATAATCTTGACCAAGTTAGGTGTCTTAAAACCTTTAGGAGACATGTTTTAAGAGGCCTACAACAACCTCTAGGATCTTTGTTTTGCTATTTTAGAGAAAGAATCCCTTTATCAATATTATTATGTTTTGAAAGTAGTAAATTATTTATTTGTCCATAAGATGTATCAATTAAGTCTGAAATGATGGATTCCAATAAAATTCTCACTTGGAGGGTAGTTTTATTGCTTATTTCACATTTCTCTAGGGTCCCCTACTCCCTATCAATGGCTTCCTGTAGGTCATTACTATCATACATAGGAAATAATGTGAGAGAGATGGTAATGAGCTAACATTTTATACTAATGAGTACCAATTCTACCTTGAAACCTTCCAAAAGACTTCCTCATGTTTTTAAAGGATTGAGACCATCATTGGAGTTTATATCTTAGCATGACATTATCATGATAAGTTGTATGTGCAGGTAGTATATGAGATGTATGAGCAGTGAATTGGTACATTGGAAATAGACAAACATTTCACCTACTTGTAAGGATAAAATAGTTAATCTCCAATTTTTGAAAGATTGGATAAATTTAATAAATCTTGATTTCAACAAGATTGCACCTTTTGAGTTGCATTAGATAGGCAGACTATGAACATGTGTAGATATGGATACAAGCCATAATTAATTTATTAGAGGAGAAGGATGAAAGGATAAATTGGAAGTAAATGAGACTTTAAAACATGAGGGTTAATATTTACATAACTTCATAGAATCTTGAACCAACTTGAAACTCTTTAAAATGGTGCAAGACTGCCTACAACTAAGAAAATTGTATACTTTTACAAATTGAGATGGTTAACACATCAAAACCACATGAAACATGAAACAAAGTGTGTGGATAATTGGATAAGGATGTAAAAATTCTCTAGAAGCAATCTTAATAGCTAGTTTGTATGAAATCCCCAAAACAAGACCAAACCCTGAAGGGTACATAGATTGATAGGTAGTTTCGAAAGATCAACTTCAAATAGATGATTCATAAATCACAGTTGATCATTCCTAAAATTCTTTATATGAAAATATATATCCTTGAGTCTAATATCATATCTTATAAGTGTTTGACCTAAAAGCCTTTGTGATGATTGTACCAATCAAAAACCTGAGTGTCACTTCAATCTACCAAGAAGGGAAAAAATGCAACATAACGGTTTTAGGACAAAAAAGGCACTTCCAAAGAAAATCAAGCATGGAAATTAATGTGGGGGATATGAAGAGACATTTTTCACCAATTTCCAAGTGGCACACTTCCCAAAGAGGCCGTACAAGTGCCAAACTCTTCCATTTCTTTAGTAAAATTGACTTTTCTCTGAATAACCTACAATATTTTGGTTACCAATAATGGATTTAAGACTTCTAGGGACACATGTCACATGACATCACATTTTGACACTTGCACATTTCACAAGAAACTTGTATAAAGCATTAAATGTACTATTTTTGACCCTTAAAAAGACCCAAAATGATAAATGGACCTAGAAACTTATTGACCAAATCTAGTAAAACATTAATTAACATTAAATGACCTATAAAAACCTCTTGACAATACATTATACCCTCTTATAGGCCTACAAACTAAGTATTTTACTAGGGGTTCCCTAATTTGACCTAAAGGTCAAAATTGGTCAACAGTTTGGTCATGCTAATAAACATGACTAAACCTTAGTATAAAATTTAAACTAAGTCCATGGCATATTTAAATCATTCTTGCATAAATTAATCTTGCCAATTTGAATTTAAATCAAAGGACTTAAGCTATGGATATTATAACAAGGGTCTTAAGGTGTTCATACATGGATTCAACTTGGCTTTTGATAGACCAAAGGCTAGTAAATACCAATTTAACAGGACATTTGACCTCTGATGAACACTTGAAAACAAGAAGTAGGCTAAACAAATTAGGCATATATGCTTTACAAGGGTTCAATTTATTCAATGTAATTTTGGGTATTAACACTGGCTCTCACCCATGGATGTACACCCCTTGCAGGTGTGAAAAGAACCCCAAAATGTAAGACTAGGTGATAATCCAGTGGGTCCCAAAGTCAGCACTTAGTCATTCTATATCAATAGAGACCCACGAAGACTCAACAAAATAAGGTAGACTGACAAAGAATAGATCCAAAGGATCTGAAACTGAACACATGATAAAGAACATGAAATGAAACTATAAAATCAAGGCCCAAAGCAGAGGGGCAACAAATCAACAAAATAATAAAGCTATACACTATACAATTATGGACATAGTTGTAGACTCAATCAAAGAAGTGTTTTAGATGTCTACCATTGACTGACAACTCTAGTATTTCACCATCTAGGTCTCTCACAAAAAGTGTTCCCCAATCCAACATTCAATGGAATATGGACCCATACACAAGGCATCAAATTTGCCATGTTTGCATTTCTCCTCATGCCTGTTTTCCCAAAGTAGAACCAGATCACCTACTTGGAAGGTTCTTGGAGTAACCTTCCAATCAAATATCTTCTTTAGCTTTTCCTTTAACTTGAGGTGTCTTTCATGAGATTGTATTCAAATTTCATCAATCTAAACAATCTAGTTCATCTTGCTTTTATAGTGGTTTATTTGCTCATCATCTTCTAGTTACTACATGAGCTGATAGGTTGGGAACTACAAATTTATAATAAAAACTACTTGAGCTCCATAAAGAAACTCAAAAGGTCTTTTACTTGTATCTCTTTTGGGTATGATCCTATTAGTCCACAAAGTAAGTTTCAGTTGTTCACCCCACTTCTTATTTTATTCCAATATTTAATTAATAATTTTGAGAAAGTTCTTATTATTGGATTCTTCTTGTCCATTTCCCTGAGGGTTGTAATTGGAAGCATAGGTCAATTCAATCTCGTACTATTTGCATAATGCCACTAAAGGTTTATCTTTGAAACTCATGGAATTATCAACAATGATTTTGGTAGGCACACCAAATCTACAAATAATCTGATTTAGAAAAAAAATCCATAACCACCTAATGTATAGCCTTATTTGTAGGAACCACTTCAACCCATTTTTTGAAGTAATCAATTACAACTAGTATCCATTTATGTTGAATTCTTGAAAAATAAATAATTTTTCCAATGAAATCCATTCTCCATTGTCTGAATGGGCCTTCAATCATCATAGGCTATAAGGGAAGAGAACCCAAAGCTTTCATCCTCTTAGTAAGGCACTGACACTTCTTCCACTTTCTGACTTTCTAAGCAACATCTTTGAATAATGATGTCCACCAATAACCAACTCTTAGAATTTTATGCACTGTAACTTAGGTAAAAAAATGGCCACCACATACTCCACTATGGAAGTCTTTAATTAGGTCAATAGTTTGCTCTTATAGAATACATCTTAGGAGAACCCCATCCAGATTCTTCCATGTAAGTCCATTTTCAGTCAAGAGGTACTTTTGGGAAATAAGATTAAGATTCCTCCTTTGATTCTTGTCCAATTCAAGGGGACAATTAATATTTTTAAAGCAATAGATAATGCCTTTATACCATGGAGACACGTAAAATTGACTCAAGGAATAATCAACATTGAAAATAATAGTATTTACCTCAACAACTTGCAAATTGTTCTCAGCCATGAGCTTGTCTAGACCCATCCCTTGTAATAACTTGGTGTTTTGAATATCTATGTCATACTCTTGCCACTTGTTGACCCACCTAAATCTCTTTAAGGATGCTTCAGTTTGATTCAAGATGTCCTTTACCATGGTATGTGGGACATAAACAATAATCTTTGAACTTAGAATATAAGCTCTGAATGCCTTAACAACCTTCAAGAGAGTGAAGGCTTGTTTTTCCATGATGGTGTAATTCACTTCAACACCTTTCATAGATTTCATAAAGAACTATATTGAATACTCATGACCATTTTCATTATTTTATAAAAGGACAACAACAACAGTATTGTATGATGCAAAAGAGAAAATCTAAAATAGCTTAGTGTAATCAAGGTTGGCCAAAATAGGAACACACTTTAAGGTTGCTTTGATGTCATTGAATGCTTTCACGACCGTCTCTTCCCACTTGATGGTTGGTATTTCTTCAAAATATAAGTGATAGGAAAAGTAATCACTACAAAATTAGACACAAACCTCCTTACAAAATTAATTTGTCCAAAGAAGGACTGAATTCCCTTCTTGGACTGTGGGATGGGCACTTTGTCAATGGCTTTTACTCTCTTGAGGTCAATCATGACACCATATTTGGAAACTATATGTCCCAAGAACTTGGCCTTTTATACTCTAAAGTGACATTTTTTTGGATTGAATAAAATTACAAACTCTTTGCATCTGACCAACACTTTCTTTAGATGCTCCAAATGTTCTTGTCTAGTCTTGGAGTACACAGTAATATCATCCTGATACATGACTATAAACTTGTTAATCATTACTAACAAAACAACATCCATAGCTCATTGAAATGTTACACTAACATTCATTAGCCTAAAAGGCATCCTCATATATACATATGTGCCCCAAAGCATTGAAAATGTGGTCTTGGGTCTTTGAGATTCCTTCACCACAACCTAGTTATATCCTGAGAAGCCATCTAAATTGGACAACATCTTTGATCATGTAACACTTTACAACAAGTTATCCATATTGAGAAGTGTATAATTATCTTTTAAAGAAGTTTTATTCAAAATTTAGAAATCCACACATAGGTGAATGCCAACATTTTTCTTTCTCACATGGACTAAATTTACAACTTGTGATGAATACATGATGGGCTAAATGATACCATCATTTATTAGATTCTTTAACTCATCCCACATATTAGTGGCCAAGATGGGGTTAATAGGTCTCTATTTCTACCTGAAAGGCTTGCTATCAGGTTATAATAGGATGACATGTTAGAACAAGTCTTCCTTAGATGCTGCCAACTCATAATAAGACCATGTTAAACACTACTGGTAATTTTTTAGTTGCTACATGTAAACTTGATTCTAAAATGCACTTAGGTGATTACCAATCCAAACCTTCCTTGGTTTCTTATGAGAACCCAAATTACACTCAGTCACATCCTTTGAAATAAATGACTCTCAAGTCTTGATTCTATTTGCTCCATCAAAAGATGCTTCTAAACTTACCAATCCTCTAGGGAGAATGTTTGTATTTATCTGGATAATTTCCTTCCCAAACAAGGCTTCTTCTCCATCAAAAACTTGAACGATAGATTCCAAATCTATGAGCTGATCATGGAACTTAGCTTCACAATTTATAAACCTCTTAATTTGTTTATCATCGTCAAACACTTGCTAGTGATGAACATTTTCTAGGATTGAAGGCCTAAAAATCACCTCCACTCGATACTAACAATGAAGACTTGTATTTGTAATGTCAAATTGAGCACCTAACCCTACAGTTTTGTCAGCTTCTTCATTAAAACTTCTATCATGATAACAAAGATTGAATATATCAAAGAATTAAAGTAAATCCCTAAAAACATTTTGATATTGTTTCAACCTTTTTTTGGGTGGCATAAGAATTACAGAATTGATTTACCACTAGATCAAAATCACCCTTAGAAATCAAGATTTTAATTCCATGCTCATGAGTAATCTATAAACCAAGCAAGAGTGCCTCATACTCAACAGTATTATTAGTGAACTCAAAGGATAGTTGAAAAAAGAACTTTAAACATTACCATTGGGGGCATAAAATATAACCCCTGATCCATTTCCAAGATTAGAGAAAGCCCCATCAAAACACACCTTTTAAACTACACCTTCACTGTCTAGTTCAACATCAAGAGCAACAAGTTGTTTATTAGTGTCAACATTCCCAATGAAGTTCCCAAGACCAACATATGTGTATAATAATTCTTTTTGAACATGTTTTAGATCTTCAATTACATGTAACATATTTGACTCTCTATAAATTTTGACCATCTTACCCTCCAATAGAATGGTGGCATAGGAAAAGTCCATCTGTACACTTTCACTCATACTAGTAGCCCATTTATGTGATAGCAAAATCCCCCACTTAGATGGACAGTCCACAACTACCATGCTGATATTCAAATACTTACCTGGATGCACTACCAAATACACTACCAACCCCTTGACTTGTCCAAGAACTAAAACTTATCATGAGTCGATGCCATAACACTTACCAAAGGCTAATGTAATGTTAACTTTGATCTTATTTAAGACACCCAGGGGAATTAAGTTATAGGAAGCACTAAAATTAAACATGCAATTATGGACAATAAGACCATTGATCAATAGGGTTGTATAAAATGGGTCCATATTCAATTTACTCTCTACTATTTTAGTCCCCAAATAGACTTATAGAGCAAGTTAAACAACCTTTTCATAATCTTCTTCACTTTTTGGGGGTGTTTGGGGTAAATCAATTTCATTTATAGATGACTTTTCACCAAATTCTAAGTATTCAAATGATGTCTTCCTATTCTTAGGTAGTCTTAATAATTCAATAAGTGCATGGTGATTTTTAGTTGGCTCAAAACTTGAGCCATATCACATATACTATACTAAGAATGAGGAGTGTTTGGTGGAAGGGTAACAACACCTTTAGCTAGAATGCAATCACTTAAAGTTTGAAGTGGAGTAAGTTTGGGTGGATTTGCATGCTTAGTAGTAGCCTTCAAAGGTGGATTTTGTTTAACATCATTCACACCCTTAGGAATACTAGATAGCAAAGGTACTTTATTTTTAGCGGGAGCACCTCTAAGCTTATCAACTTGGAAAATGGGCACAAATTTGGTAGTATTAAGATCTGTCATAGTTTTCTTAGCTTGCTTACTTACATCTCTTACCCTTGGATTTGTAGGGGTAGTGTCTTGAGGATAAATAATTCATTTCCTACTTTTCAAGTAGTATTATTTCTCTTGGGAAACTATTGCATTAATTAACAACTACCTATCCTCAACTAACATAATTCCCTCCCCATATTTTTTAATCATCATTGATTTTAAAAAGTTAAAATCATGAATAGGTAATTCATATGCCTGTACCATATTAACCTCACAATCAAATTCTCAAGTTGAGACACATAACTTTTGTACCACACTCCAAAAATGATCAATAGTAACAATACTCATCAATTCTGTGGAGGTGGATATATTGTTTTGGGGACTTTGACAATTGTAAATCATAATCTCATGACTAGATGATAAAAACTTAGGCTCATCTGCATCTTCATCAATCGGTTCAGCTGTATCACATGGAGGATGTGAAAGGAAGCACTTGTCACACTAATCAACATCAATGTCATAACCTACCGCATTCACTTTGACATTTAATAGATTAGGTAATTCTTTCATAGCCTCTCTATTTTGATGTCTATCTATTCTTTCATCACATGAAGGCCTCTTCACTCTAACATTGTCTCGATTATGGAAAGTAGCCCCCCTTTGTGATTGATCTGGATTTGGATCCCTCTCTTGACTAGTAGACATATGAGGGACCCCCTTCTCAACCTTGGAAAACTTGTATGACATTTATTTTATAGCGGAGACCAGAGTCTTAAATGTCTCCTCAATAATGGCATTCTTAGTGGACTGTGTCTTTTTAAAATTGACTAAGTTCACATCATCCCACTTGTTCATGGGTTTTCCCACAACCTTTATGTTGTTCTCAATTTGGATGGCCATATTGAATGCCAATCATAGGTTCATGGGAGCCTTGTATCACAAGTAATACACAACTTTCTTATCCAATGCATCATAATATTTATCAAGCACATTATATCACTAGGCCTTATGTTCTCAGGCATCCACATCATATCTTTGTTGAACCATGTGTTTAACTCTTTCACACACTCATTGGGGTTCTTGATGTTTTCAAACTCAACCAAAAGGAACCTTGTATCAACTCTATCACCATATTGAATTTTGAAAACATTCCTCATTTCTTCTCATGAATTAATGCATCTATTGGGAAGATAAGTAAACCAATCACGAGCATCTTCCTCTAATATGTGCACAAAAAACTTAATGCACACATCCTCATTCTTAACCTCATAATCTTCAATAATATTGTGAAAATATCTCAAGTGTTGATCACCACTCATTGCATTATTTCATTAGAATTTTGAAAGGCATTTCCTTACTTCATTTGGGACTTCATTCGGATAACCTTCCATGTTATCAAAATTTATAGGATTGAATCTATAAGCATAGAATGTAGGATGTTCATCCTCATATGGGCCCCTATGCCTCATGATTGGTTAAATTGGAGGTTTAATTACAATTAAAAAAGGGATGTGAGGGGGTTGAATGAGGGGGGCTTATAAGATCAAACTTGGGAGGGGATTCAACTAGTTGAGAAAGAACTAGATAATAGATAGGCCTATAAGTTTCATAATGTCTAAAAGAGCTATGAAAGTCCTTAGTAATGGGAAGCTCAATTTTTTTTTAGGATCATCGTAATCTTGGTAATTTGGACACTATTTAGCAGTTGAACCTTGCCCTTCAATAGGTCTCCAAACTTATCTCCCTCTTCTTTGATGAATACTTAGGGGAAAAACAAGTTTCTTAGATGAGTCAACTTTGAAGGATGATCTCAATCCTTCCAAATTTACAAACAATAAAGAACACTCAAAGTTGAAATGAAAATATTCAAAATAGGTGCTGATCTTGAAACTAGATGATAAAATTGGAGTCACCACTAGAATCAAAATTCTAGAATATAACAATTATCACATTGATTGTGATACATGCTGAAAACATACTTGCTAAATTTAATGATGAGATAAAAGGCAAAAACACTAAATTTTTCATAATTATGTCAAAAAAGGGAGAAAGCACCTTCCATCATGTAATTTTAATAGCTCTTTGTAGTAAACTCAGTAGAAGTGAAATTGTCTAATATTTCAATTCCTAAAATGTCCCCTAGTGGAGTGATGTAGAGTTGACAACCAAAATTTTCTAAATATAGTAAATAATAATAGAGAATTTCATAACATGAAATACTTATAGTTTTTTTCAAGAATTTCCAACAATAAAAGTAACTAAGACTACAATTTAGTCCCCAACAATGGCACCAATAAAGTTTTGGTTCCTAATTATACACCTCATACACTTGACCTTGCACACTTTGAAGAAAATGGAAAATAAAGATGAAAAACCCACTAGTATTTCATTATATTTAGGGAAGGTTTTGACATATATAATATACCAAATAGAGAAAATGACTGAGAGGCACCGATAGAGGGTATGGTTAGCTCCTTGCTACTTCTATCTCTACTTGAACCAAGGTGAGAAGACTTATGGGGTAGCTTTCTCACATGGAGAGATTATGCAAATCAAACTCCATGAGGATTATCGGTAAAAAGAGACACAAATATGACCAGGTCATAACCAAACTTGCACACTCCACCTAGGAAGGGTTGTCACATGGAATGCACAAATGCACTAGGTCACATACAAGCTACTGAAGACAGATACAAAAGTGCTTATAACCTTTATTATAAAGAATTTCTAATAACAAGGAGATGAATAAAATATTGATATGATATTCTTTAAATCAAAAAATTCAAACACATGTTAGGTATGTAATATTTTATGCATCTACAAATAAATAACACTTATGATATGCAATAAGGGTGTGTTATTTGTAGGGTAAGATAGGATATGATAGTTTGATATCAATAAGAAGAGGGTGATGTGATGGTGGTTTTGAAACAATAAGGACTCTTTCAATATTCATAAAAACACTTATTGCAAAGATGTAGATAAAATGACTTACAAGTTAATGGGAACTACCAGGAGTGATTTACATCCATTAGTGCTAATACAATGCAAATACCCAAATTATCCCTAAAACTCTAAAACATACACTGAAACTAGAATATCAAATACTTTTTCCTTCTAAATTCATGAAATCAGGGAGCCCTAATGAGGTATTCAACAAAATATATCCAAATATATATAAAAATGGGTTTATAACCTAAATATATTCCCAACATGACAACCATACATAATCACAAAGCTAGATATTCAATTAGCATATCATATAAAACATCTCATTACATTTTATTAATAGAATAAAATAAAGAACCACAATTATTCTCCATTATCTTGAGATCTTACATACATCAAAGTTTCAAAATACTGCCATGGGGACAAGCATGGTGGATCTGCTCCATGTTAGACAGGGGAGACATATAGACATGCTCTTAGAGCTTGCTAATGGTTGTACAGTTGCAACCACCTTAGCAAGGGATAAAAAACACACACAACAGTGATCCCAAAAAATTGTATACCCTAGAATTAGAGAAAAATAAAGATCAACAACAATGACCAAATTGAATAGAGGACAAAACCCCCTATTTATACATTTTTTACCACTTTCAAATCTAGGACTGTGAGTTATAATTTTCAAAGCTACAAAACACCCCTCTAAATTTTGGTAAGATGCTCCCAGTGGGAAAATATTCCTTTCCATGCCTAAAATCTTCATTCATTTTAAAGAAAAATCATTACTCTAACTGACTCTATAAGGAATGATGAAGACTTACAACAAACCCTTTGATTTCATGACTAGATATTCCCTTTCACATGATTTGAAAAGTCAAATTTTGTGGTGGAGGCTAGACAAACTTTATCCTCATGTATAACTACCTAGATATTCTCTTGACCAATTTCTTACATAGCTAGAACTGCGTAGATAACTACCTTTCCTCTTGTGTATGCCAAATAGAACCCATTACCTTGTGATGATTGGATTGGAATGCTTTGGTTATGGTAGAGGCAGAAATTGATCCACAGTCCATCTGAAAAATATGATTCAAAATGCCCCATATACTCTCTTATACACTATGATTTATTTCTTGTCCATGAAGGACCTGTCAATTTTAGCTCCTAAGCCAAAATTTGCCATCAGATCCAACTAGGCACTCATGGGGCTCAAAATTGACTAAGCCACTTAATTAGCTCAATCAAAATACATGTCATGTTCTCATAACATCTTGAAACTAGATCATATACGCACCATTGATCTTGACTTGGGCCTCTGAGATCATGCCACTTGGTATTTTTATGGGTTCTATATGGTTTTTTCATTGCTTGGATGCTATCATACCATGTGAAATCTTCCAATTAAATCACTAGCCTTATTGAATTGTCAACTATTTGCTCACACCATTAATCTCAATTTCATGGATCAAATGTGCTTTGTTGATCCTTTTGAATCTAGTATTAACATAGACCATTGATTTAAATTTTATCATCATATTTATGACACATGTCACTACCGTGTTTAACCCAAACCCTTTGAAAAGTTTGCTTTCATTCACACCATCGATCTGTTAGATGCACAATCAATTACAAACTGTTAATTTGCTTGGTTTCTCATCGAGATTTTGACACTTATCCTTCTTGCATCTCTCTATAGGATATTTGAATTTTTGAACTTCACTCACTATTGGATCCTTTAGTAAGTTTCTCATGATAGTGACACTTGTCACCTTCTTGATCATCTTGAGGTTTTGCTGAAATCTTGACCTTTTACGCACCATCGATCATGATCTGTACGCTTTGATGCATACTATCGATTGATAGGAACATGCTCAAACTTTTAATCATGTCTTGTGAGCTCAACACTTGGTACATCCATGCTTATCTTGTGTCCTTTTGAATTTTTATATTTTATCACAAATTATCAAATCATCTTTCCCCACATTAACATGCACTGTTGATTACAATCCACTAGGTCGATCATTATTGGCTCCAAGTTAACAATGAAAATAATGAATTCAAAATTAGGGGAAAAAAGAACTTAGTATAAAATATTAGACTAAGGTATTGGTTCATAAATAAATATGATAGAATCTTTAGGATAGGACTCAGAGCTAAGTTCATAACAAAGGGACTGAGCGTTAATTAGACCAAATAAATAAAAGGACTAAGGGCCATGAGAAATAAAAGGGACTAAATATGAATTTTAGACAAAGGTTTGGTCATGTTAATAAACACAACTAAACCTTAGTATAAAATTTAAAATAATTCCATGTTACATTTAAAGCATTCCTATATAATTTACTCCCACCAATTTGAATTTAAATCAAAGGGCCTAAGCTAGGGCAATTGGAACAAGGGTCTTAAGGTGCTCAAACATGAATTTAACTTGGATTTTGATAGACCAAATTCTAGTAAAGACCAAATTAATATGGCATTTGAATTCTAATGAATACTTGAAAATAGGAAGTGGGATAAACAGATTATGCATCTTTTCTTTATAAGGGCTTAATTGATTTGGTGCAATTTTGGGCAATAACACTATTCATCATAGAAATGACACAATACAAAGTTAATCTCCTTGAAAGTTTAAAAAAAAAATCTTTATTTCATGGTTCAATGTTAGATTTATTTCATGAACCTCAATCTCAAATATACAAACTTACCCACTATTTTACTCAAAAGTTATAAATTGTCAAGAAACAAATCTCAAAAACTTAATTCTTATGATTAATATTATATGTGTAAATTATTATTTGAGAAACTTATATTTCATCCTATTAAATTATTATTATATGTGTATGCATTTTTAATTTAGGTTAGTTAATAGCATGTGTTCTATATTTATTATTATTATTATTATTATTATTATTATTATTATTATTATTATTATTATTATTATTATTATTATTATTATTATTATTATTTTCAAAAGGGATAGGCATCATTTAAGTTAAATTCCTATTAAACATGGTCCACGTAGTGACTTGTCCCTGAATTTATGTCAAATTGTATATTTTATGTGATCTTTATGTTTTTGAAATTAAATTAATAACATGAAATAGGTAAAAATATTTTTTCAATAGTCAGTATGACAAAATACCAACTTTGAAACAAGTTTAGGCACTGAAACTAGAGCTAAATATTGATATAAATGATAAACAAAAATAAAAATTGAAATGTTAAATAAAAAATGAAAATTAACCTATATAGACTATTAAAATATAATTTTAATTGGATACTATTTATTAACAAAAATAAAATTACAAAATATGTTTCTTTTGTTGACAAATATAGAACAATATAATTACAAATTGATGGAAGTATTTGGTAACCAAAAATAAAAATAAAAATTATAAGTCTAAGATGCAAGTCTTTGAGTAGTATGATATACAAATAAACACTATTAATAAATAAAAATGTATTAAAGTTTAGACCAAATTCACAAAAGTCATTCACATTTTCTAATAGAAAGAAAACATAGTATTTCTATGAGATGTAAGTTCTTCATAAGTAGTACTATTAGTAGCCGTTCATCTTATCCATGTAGGTAATGGAGGTTTTAATCACTATAAGTATTATATGTGAGTCCTCCATAGACATAAGAATTGTTTATCTACATAGTGAGAGATAACGATAAGAAATTATTTTTTAGTGTGTAGTTTTAAAGATGGAAAAAGAAAGAAAAAGTTTATAATTAGATTATATACCTTAGTTTGTGTTCAATACCTTAACATGTAGAATGAATTTTTGTTCATCAAGAGTAAATTTTGATTGCAATGAAAATTTTCTTAACAGGTAGATAGTGATCACCTTGTCTATGATATATTCATTATATAAAATTTGTGTGAATGTAGGAAGGATTGTTTTCAATAATGGATCTAAAAGATTGCATTGTATATTAACATTTTTGATAGTTTTTAGATTACAAGTTAAATAAATGGTGATATGCATATGGGTAAGTACATGGATTTGGATGACAATTCCATGGACATTTTCTATAACATGATCACATTATTGGCATTTTTCAATTACATTATTTAAATTATGGCTTGACAATTACTGAGCCATAATTTAATCATGTTAATAGATAACCCAATCACATTAATAGATAACATAATCACGTTATTATAAAAATAATATTGTGATTATGTTCTTATCATTTTTCACATTAAATCATGTGAACATGTACATGGAGTGAATATTTGTTAATAGATATCATGATCATATTATTATAGAAGTAATAACATGATCGTGTTCCTATTATTTTGCACATGATAGCATGTGGACATGCACATGAAGCCAATCTTAGCTGGAAGCTTTTATTTACTACTCTAAATGTTAAGTATAATTTTAAATTTATATTGTCCCATTTATTTCCTTACTTATACTTTAAATTTATTTTAGTAAATATAATAAATTAGGGTCACTCTACATCTGATAGATTTGGTCTCATAGTTGCACACCTCATGATGTAGAAAATAATTTTTCAAAATCTTATATGGTCAGTACATAGGCATTTTCAGGGTCTAAGTGTTGGACCTAAGGATTTTAGGGAATAACTTTTCAAAATTTTATGTCCATTTTTGGTAAACATATAGTCATTTTTTACATTTTTGTGCCTTCCAAATTGATTCTTAGCATTTCTAGGAGTCCTAAGTTTATCAAAATTGAATTCTTAAAAACACTCATCTTAAAATTGATGAAAAGTAGTGTGATTGGGGTAGCATAGGTCACAATGATGACCTTCACACATCAAATGACCACATTATTTTAATTTCACTTGTTCATCATCCCTCCCCCATCCATGATCACTTCCTACTCATGACTCATCACCCCTAATCACTCTCTCATCATTACTCATTACCCCTAATCACTCCCTCATTGACTCTCATTATCCACAATCATCTTTAATAACTTTGTCATCATACCTAATTACTCCATCATTGACCCTTAATATCCCTCATCATCCCTAATCACTCACTCCCTATCCCTCATCATCCCTAATCACTCCCTCATTGACCCTCACCATCTTAAATCATCTTTAATCACTCCCTCATCATCCCTAATCACTCCCTCACAAACCCTCACCATCACTCATCATCCTTAATCACTCTTTCATCATCCCTAATCACTTCCTCTTCATCCCTAATCTTCCCTAATCACTTCCTTATTAACCCTCAATATTCTTTAACATTTATAATCACTCCCACATCATCTATAATCACTACCTCATTAACCCTCATCATCCCTCATCATACCTAATCATAGTTTCATCATATATCATCATCTATAATTAATCCTTCCTTGTCCCTCATTGCCCCTAATCACTCCCTCTTTGACCCTCACCATCCCTAATCACTCACTCAACCTCCCTAATCACTTCTTCATTGACCATCACCATCCCTCATCATCTCTACTCAATTCCTCCTTGACACTCCTCATCCTTAATCACTCCATCTAATACCTTGATGGTGGTATTTTGTTTGGGTTTAACAATGATAGGCTCTATAAGTGGAGAGTTGAGTGCTAGCATAAAATATAAGACATAGCGATCAAATTGATGTGGAGGTAAATTTGAATCACAAATATTTATCCCCTATGAAAAAATATGGGCCTATTAGAAATGATGTAATTCACAATTGAAAATTTTCCAGAAAAAGAGAAGCAAGTAAAACCACCATAACACCAAAAATGGTTTGTAAATATGAGGATCACCAAACTATGTGATTTTATGAAACCAATCAATTGATTTACACATGAGGACATTTTAAGATCCAAATAATTACATTGAAGTCCTTATATTTGTATATCTATTGATTGAGTCATCATAACAGAGAGTGGAAAGTAATTTTTAAATGAATATAACAAGTAGTCCAAGATTGGAAAGTGGTGCTTAATTTATAACTTCAATATTCAATCCAATGAAGTGTGTCACACTATGAGCTCTCTATTTGTACATCTCAAGAAGTAGGTACATGTTATATAGCACTATAAAAAGGTAAGTAGATAATAGATTATGAATCCAATGATATGGTTGGTACTAAAAATATCTCTACTTCCCCCAACAAGAAATTATATGAATTAAAAATATTGTTTCATCAACAAATGTAGATCAATAGTGAGCCAATATGTTTCATCATTTAAAATAAAAGTTAGAAGAATTTAATTGCTCCCAAATCATATTTTCAAAAATTGAACTTGAAATTGCTACATCATCTATAATTGTACACTAGTGTATAGTCTAGTGTAGGCCTTGAGAAATGGATCACCTAGTAGTGTCACTTGGTGTACAAAATCAAAAATTTTAAAGATGAAATCCTTTATGACATCTCACCATTAGAGGTGTTTGATTTTTTACATGTGGTCAACCATATATTTACCATTGAAATGTAGTATGCAATAAATATTTTAAATGTTTTGATAGATTGTCATGATCTAAAATACCATATATCATAGTTAGTTCATAATTTTTCATTCATTAGTGCCATTAAGTCCAAGAATCTTGATAGTTCTAGTAAGAATTCTACTCTTGATGGTAATAAGTAAATGTAATAACATCCTTCTGAAACCATATCA
>JARHVA010001875.1:152500-187500 GCA_037957365.1 Torreya grandis
CAAAATTTGCATCACAATATCCAACAAGTTTGAATTTCTTGTTGCGACAGTATTCAAGGCCATATGTTTTCATTCCCTGAAGGTAATGAAGTACTCATTTTGCTTCATGCCAATGAATTTCTCTAGGCTCATGCATAAACCTAGATAAAATTTCAACTAAAAATGAAATATCGGGCCTGGTAGTCATCAAGTATATCAAACCTCCCACTAATTGTCTATATGTGGTGCCATCAAAAAAGGCACTGCTATCATCCTTAGACAATTTCAAATTACTTTCCATGGGAGTGAGGGCAAGTTTGCAATCACTCATGACAAACCTCTCTAATAACTCATAA
Source organism: Torreya grandis (assembly GCA_037957365.1). Taxonomy (NCBI): domain Eukaryota; kingdom Viridiplantae; phylum Streptophyta; class Pinopsida; order Cupressales; family Taxaceae; genus Torreya; species Torreya grandis. The sequence goes on from JARHVA010001875.1 coordinate 152,836, forward strand.
ATATACTTAGTTTGTGAAATGAAAATACTATGCTCTTTCTGAGTTACCTCTATGCCTAGATAGTAGTGAAGAAGTCCAAGACCTATCATCTCAAACCTATCTTTTAATTCCTTCTTCACAGACTTGTTATGGTTTTCATCATTAACTGTAATAAACAAGTCATAAGTATCACTATTTTCTTACCCTACACTCAAAAATAGAGAGTATCATTAGATTCACTGCAATGAAAACCAATGGACTTCAAGTATGAATCCATTTTCTCATACCAAGCCCTGGGTGCCTATTTGAGTCCATACAAAGATTTTATCAATTTACATACTTTGTGTTCAACACCCACCTGTTCAAAACCCTGAGCTTGTTTCATATAGACTTCTTCCTATAAATCACCATTTAAAAATGCACTTTTAACATCCAATTGATGTACTTTCCAACTATTTTGTGCTGCTAAGGTAAGTACCATACAAATAGTGTGTCATTTGGCAGTTGGTGCAAATGTTTCCTCATAGTCAATACCTTCTTATTGCGCATATCATTTTGCAACAAGTCGTGCCTTATGTTTATCAATGGAGCCATCTAACTTATACTTAGTCTTATAAACCCATTTACATCCAATGGGTTTAACATGTGGATGAGGATCAACTAAAACTTATGTATTATTGTTAAGTATGGAATCATACTCACATTTCATTGCCTATTGCCAAACATGTTTAGTAGATGCCTCCTCAAAAGTGGTTGGTTCAGTGGAAGAAGTAGTAACAACCATAGCATAGTTTACCTATTTTCGAGAATTCTTGGGCCCTGTTAAACCAACTTCATCTGCTTTCAAGTTAGAAAAAGAACTTTGAGCCCATTTTGGATACTTAAACAAATTATTCAAATCATGGACTCTAGAATTCTCATCATGTTCATCATTCGAAGGGGGACTTAGAGAATTTTCAACAATTTCTAAGTCATCAACCTATGAACTTGTAGATGAAGGAGAGGAAAGTGAAGGAAATTGAGTCTCATACCATAACTTCGAAGAGTTATCCCCATTATTCAAACCCTTATCTCTTTTTGTATTTTTCCTCTCTAATCTATCAAGTTGAGAATCAATCTCTGCAGTGTTCATAGTCCCAAACTCATCAAATATTACATCTTGACTCACTATGAATTTGCTTGAATCCTATGCAAGCAAATGAAACCCCTTTTTATCTTTAGAATAACCAATAAAGATACATTTTTGACTTTGTGGTTCCAACTTAGTTATGTGTTTAATAGGAACCAAAGCAAAACAAAGACATCCAAACACTTTCAAGTGTTTAACTTTGGGTTTAAACCCATACCATGCCTCATATGGAGTTTGTCCTAAAAGTGCAACTGTGGGGGACCTATTTCTCAAGTACACTACAGTACTTATAGCTTTAGCCCAAAACTTATCATCAAGCTGTTTATAGTGTAACATGGCACGTGTTGTGCCCTCTAAAGTTCTATTCATCCATTCAGATACTCCATTTTGATGTGGAGTATAAGCATTACTATATTGTCAATGAATTCCATGTTCTCGACAATAATCTAAAAATTTATTTGAGGTATACTCACCTCCATTATCTGAACGAAGAGTGGCCAAATGTGAACCTATTTCTTTTTTGACTAAGTGTAACCAATCAACAAACTGAGCGAAAACTTTAGATTTATTTTTCATAGAGAATACCCAAGTCATCCTAGAAAAATCATCAATAAACAAGACAAAGTATTTACACCCACCAATGGATGACTTTTTCATGTCACATATATCACTATGAACTAACTGTAAACATCTGTTAGCTCTCTAAGATGATTGTTTAGGAATTTTTTCCTGATTGTGTTTGCCCAAAACACATGACTCACAAAGAATACTATCTTTATGAAAAGTGGGCAACCCATTCACCATACCATATCTCTACAAATCCACTAAAGAGTGGATATTAAAATGTCCCTAACAGAGATGCAATAACCGTTGTGTAGACATAGTACCTGTACTTGTGTCAACAACTGTTGCAAGTTCTATATTGGGAGGAAGCACCTTACAATGCAATCTAACCAAGTTTCCATCTTCATATCTTGTATACATTGTTTTATAATCATCCTTCACTGAATTAATGTAAGTGAGCCCATTTTCAAGCACAATTTGACAACCTTTCTTTCGAATAGTTACCAAAGAAAGTAAGTGTTTCTTCAATGTGGGAAGATACCAAACATTCTCCAAGTATTTTATAGACCCATTAGGAAGAAGAATCCAAATAGATCCAAGTCCTAGTGGTGTATGCATAGATTTATCTGCTAAGGCAACTAGAGAAAGAGAAGCTTCATTATAAGACCAAAATAAATCTCTCCTAAATGTCATGTGTTTGGTTGCTCCTATGTCTAAAACCCATACATCTATGAGCTCATCTCTAGCCTCATATTCAATATATCAATATGCCCCAAAGTAGTGAATGCAGATTCATGGACAACATTACTAGATTCATCATAGTCATGATCGACATACTGAGCAGAGTTAGTCTTAGTCACTTTTTGTGGCCTCTAAATTTTATCAAAAGGAATCCTACATTGTGAGGCAATGTGATCAAATTTTCCACATCTATGACACTGAATGTCTGATCTACTGCGATCTCTGCCCCTATATGAGTTGTGACCATGTCCTCGATCACTTATTTCATGTGAATGTGATTGATTATTAGAATGACCCCTACATCTATTTTGATATCTGCCTCCTCTGTAACCTCGACCCCCTCTATAACTATTTCCTCTATTTTTTTATGCCCAGATGAAGATGAACTAGGCTTTGACTCTAAAACATGGGCTTCTTTAGTTTTCTTAGATTTTTTGGGTAGAGAGAGGTCATGTTGGATGAGAAACTCAGCCAACTTATCGAAGGTGATGCCTGTGATCTTGTTAGAGACATGCAACATTTCAAAAAAATTCCTATAGGACATTGGTAGTCCTTTCAAAGTAGCAGTAACTATGAGGTCATCATCTAGTTTTCCAAAACCAGCCTTAGTGTACTCAGTAGTGATATTTTTCAACTTAGACATATATTCTCCCATATCCCCATCTTCATCTAATGATAAAGTAAACAACTGCATATGAATATCTATCTTCTTATGCTTAGGTTTCTTATAATACAAATCTGACAATGTTTTTCATGCAGTGTAACTATGAGGAGAATTTTTAATATGAACATAAGTATCATGAGTTTAACAACATTTAATGAGAGCTAAGGCCTTAGAATCACACAAATTGAAAATATCTAATTTAGCCTGCTTTGTTGGCAATGTGGGATTTTTATTCTTAATAATATCCCATAACTCATTAAAAACTAGTGAAGCCTCCATCAATCATTTCCAATCTAAATAATTAGAAGTTGTTAATCTATCACCATCTACAAGCAAATTTTAAATTTTTGGCATTTCGAAATGAAAACAAGTGTAGTAGAAAAAAGTGCGACAAAATGCAAAAGAAATGAAACAAATATCACACTCACTGCACAAGACACTGCTTCTATGGGGTTTTGCACTTAACCTCCGCATAGAGCGTAAAAGAAAAAACAAGTATTTTTTATGGGTTTTGCACTTAACCTCACCAAAAATCAATGATTACACCCTTATTTTGCTAAATTACAACCTTATTCCACCAATTACACCCTTATCTCACCACAACAATGCAAAAGAAATATGATTGAATTCCCTCTTTTTCAAAAATTTAAATAACAAAATATAATAAATATGTGTTTTACAATATTCATATTTAAAAAGGGAATATTCTTTTTTTAAAAAGGGCATATTCCAAAGCAAAAAGAACTTTCTCCAAAAATAAGGGATTTGAACCCTTGACCTCCTCCTTTGCAAGCTTCTTACAAAATAAACATAACCAATTGCTCTAAGAGCATTTTCAAAACATTACACTCAGAAATTTCAACTTATCCCAGATTTTTATGTATGAGGGGAAAAAAAATTACAAGTGAATGTAAGTAAATAAATTCAAATTCTTTTCCCTTTTACAACCTTCTCTTCCAAGCTCCTCCCATGGGACCTAGTCACAACAAATTTTATGAAAATCAAACGTTAGAAATATATAAAAAATATTTCCAATTTTATACCTGCACCACGCTTGCCTAGGACACCATGGTTACTGCTAGAAATTTCTGTTCACCTGCTCTCTCTCTCTCTCTCTCTCTCTCTCTCTCTCACACACACACACACACACACACACACACACACACACACACACACACACACACACACACACACACACACATACACACATAGGCCATACAAATCCGTACATGCATGATAAAACATATTTTCACTGTGTTTTGGCAAATTTTTAAGGGATGTTTTACAGGGAATGGATTCAAAATGAAGCCTGGGTGTTGGAAGGCCATACAACAGGGTGTACAACTCAAATTTTTTCCATATTTTTCATTTAGAATGCAGAAATAGGGGTTTTAATGCCATTTGATCAAGATTGGTAGATTTTTTGGATTTAAAAAGAGCTGAAATGAATGCAAATACTATGGCAGCCATGAATAAATATTATAGAGGTTTTTTTTCAAATAAATAGGCCATACAAATCTAGTTTTTGCTAAAAAATGAATTTAATAACATTTAAATGCTAAAAATTCATTTTTTATGCCAAATTTGGAGTTTGAACACAGGAAAATGGAGTATCAAATGGCCAAAAATGACCAGACTGTGGTATATGGAAAATACAGGTTTAAATGTAAATAATATTTGAAAAATTAAAACAATTTAATAATTTTTCAAAATATTTAAACCAATACTATATGGCATACCTTATTTCATGCCAAAATGATATCACGTGAATTGATTTTTCACCTTGCTCCTTCAAATTCACCAAGGTCCCAAAATAACCATGCTCTGATACCACTGATAACTCCTGAACCAAAATAGGTTGAACCTTGTCCTCACTTAGTGCGAGCACATAAGAATTCTATTAATTTAAAAAAATCAAGTACATAAGGGTACCTTTACTCCGTTAACCCTTTTACAATGCAAACATGGATTTATATAGTTTTTACCAATGACTGGTAAAAACAACTAATCCTATAACCAACTAAATATGGGAAAACAATCTGTAAGGTAGTTCTGATTAATAGATATAAAAAATGAAAAATACCAAAAAATTAATCTAAGTAAATTTATTTTATGGGGGTGTCTTTACTAAAAGATGCATGCCCTATTTACAATAATTATTTATTATCTACCAAAAATCTAACCTAATGTTAAGACTTTGGAACAAGTCCTAACAGATGTGATGGATAATACTTGATATATTGATACAATAATTGGTTTTGACCGCTTGACATCCTTGAATGGGGTTTGTTACATATGGGTCATATTAGTTTGGTGGTCCAATTAAATATTGTGATGTCATTAATAAGACTATATATCCTAGTGTGGTAGTGTGGATGGCTAAACATACTAGTGCACCCTCCCTTTTTTAATTGAATACAATGATGCCATTGGACCATGTATATAACCAGTGACCAACATCAACCATATCTATGGGAGAACTAGTTGAATTACTTTTCAATACCGACCAACCTAATAATGAGTCTCTCCCATACCAAGATATCAATGTTTGAATCAATAGAATACTAAGACTATTTGATTCCCTAAGAAAACCAAATGGTTATCCCATATCTCTTATATATGTTACATGTTTAGATTATTTTCAAATGTTTCACTTATTTTAATTTATTATGATTTATATTACATATTTAATTTATATGAAATATTTTATATTATATGTTAAAGAAAAATATAATAGATACAAATGTTACTAGCATACATATATTAGATAAATCTAGTAAAAAAATGTTAATAGATATCATTCTTAAGGTGCTTATTCCATTTATGTCACAAATCTTTTATAATACAAACACCTCAAGAATGATATCTCTCAACATCTTTACATAAAGCAATTTAGAGACAACCTATAACCTTCATGAAACTATTTATGGTTATTTTGAATTAGCTATCAAGGAGAATACAATATCACTCAAACATGAAAAATGAATATAATTTAAAAATTACGTATTCTCTTTTTTGGTTGAACAAGTCAATGAACTTGTAATTTTAAGTCCTCACCAAAACAAAAAACCAGAGTGCTTGGAAATTCACTCACAAATATTCAGCAATTCCATTATTATTATGTATTATTAGTTCCTACCAAGGAAAGAGATTGTAGGAGTCACTTAACAATTGCCTTTTTTCTAGCCAATCAAATAACTATAAATAATATTATAATAATAATTACAAAGTTATGGTTAATATTTGACATATTAATTTTGTAATATTCCAAGGGTCTTATTTGTGAATATTCTTATGCTGACATCAAGAACAGTCAATAATTATGATAACTCATACCATTATTCATTATTATATTTATTTTTTTATTGTAGCCATTTATGTCATTAATTATTTTCTATGGTGAATAATATTTAATTCAATGCATTCCGAAAAATATATTTCAGAAAATTCTAAGACATTAAATAATTTTTGAGTATGTCAAATCACCTAACAATAAACATAATAAATTAGTACTCTTTTATCATCTACCATTATTATTGACTAAGATATATAGCTAAATATGACTTCACAAAGAGTTTGAGGAACTAAAATTTAGCTACCTCATTCTGCTAACTCCATTTTGAATGTAATTTAGTGGAGAAACCTCAAAATGCATTCTTCGTTGAGACTGACAAATGCATATAGTACCTCATGTCTCTCTTGGTGCACTTGGATTTCTTCAATAGACACATCTATGTCATCTTAATGTGTATCTTGTCTACTTTGGAATCTTCCACCCCTGTTCTTTATCAATTGAAACTGCCCTCCAATGTCTCCACAATCAATTTCTATCTCTTCTCGCCTTCCATAGGCTTATGCTATGTTTGTTGGGTGACTTCTTGCCTCTTCTTTTTTCCATTTATGTCTAAATTTGACTGACATTACTTATTAAACTGCCTTCCATACCAAAAAACAATGTGTTTTTAAAGTGAAAAACCACCTGTAAGCCAAATTCATGGTTTTAGCTATTCTTAAATGTGTTTAATTTTTTGGTGGTTCTTTAAAATTTGAATGCCTTTAAAACCTACTTTATATGTGGGTTTGTTTTATTAATGTCAATATCATTGATTTTATAAAGTTTCAAAGGAGATTACTATTACTATATATTCATTTTTTTATTATAACCATTTACGTCATTAATTTTTTTATTGTGAATAGTATTTTATTCGATGCACTGCAACAAAAAACTATTTCATAAAATTCTAAGACATTAATTGATTGTTGAGTGCACCAAATCACTTAGCAATAAACACAATAAATAAGTATTTTTTTCATTTATTGAATAATACAGGTCATTAGACTAGGGCATATTTTGAGTAAATTACAAGCCATGCCACCTCACTCCTTCACATGCTCAAACGATTAAACATTTGTGATGGTGCATATGTGATCATACCACCCAAGATATTTTGCAAACATGGGCTCTTTCTAACATTTGTCCAATTCTTTAGTGATCAACTCAGCATGGAAACATTCTTGACAACCATATGCTTCAAGGCAATGTCAACATCTTTGTGTATGTGTATGGTGATATATATTAAAATTCTAAATATATTTTGAACTAACTCTTCTTTTATACAAAGAAGGCTACATGGCTTAAATGCTATATGCATGGCCTCGTCATAACAAACATAAATTGTCATAAAGTCAATACAATTTTTGTTAATACTCACAATTTTTTGGAAGCTAATACAATTTAAAATTTATGAGTCACAGATAAATATTGTTGATATTAAGCAATTTAACCATACAAATAAATATCTATTATATTTTTATATAAACTAATATAAATTGAAAATTCCTCTGCCCATGAAATCGTGAAGAAGAATGGAGAAGCGTTCTCCTTTATGATAATTTTCGAAATTAGTTTTGAGGATGTGCTCCACGATTGCAGGATTGGCAGTGAAATACCCTCGTATTCCTCCTGGGCGATGGTATTTGAATGTATTACCAGGAGAAGCTGAAAGTAAATCTGTAACCCAATCATGAAACCAAGGGAAAGAGTATACCAACGAAAAGCAGAAAGAAAAGCAGGCTAAGCAAGGGAAAGCAAATGAAGGGCGGCCTTAACCAATTACTACAATTGCTGTAACATATAAAGCCAATGATGACATGGGCGGAGTGCGGGAATCTTTTCATATCATTGAAAGGTAAAATTGTCACTTCTAGAAATAATTATTATTACATATTTTTTAATTTGTTATCATTTTTTTATATTTCTATTTTTTTTAATAATGTAATGATGTCGTTTGATACATGGTATTTACAATGATTAAATATAATAATATCCATCTCTTTCATATTTCTATTTGTTTAATGTAATGATGATGTTTTATAGATTAAAATATATGACATATAATAATTGAGTATAATAAATATTAATTCATGGTTTTTCAATCATTCATGAAATTATGTTAATAAGGATTTAAGAACACTTGGTAGTTTCAATGTATGTTTTTTTTTATATAGGGTAGTATTGTTATCAGTTATCTCTCAGTTGATACACTTTTCATTAATACCTCCTACATGTTAAAAAGAGATATGTTCAAAAGAATTAAAGATAAGACACAAATTCTTTATAATGTCAGTTTAGATATACTCATTGAAGTCATTGTTAACTAAAATATATTATTATTTGGAGTATTATCTTCAAATAGAAGATGGATGTATTATTACTCACAAGTATACTAGGTTCTTGTTTGATTTGAAATTTCATTTGGGTCAATTGTTAGTATGCTCTCATAAATTTCACAGGAAGTCAGAGCACATTCTTCTACAACATCAACATATTTTGTATTGGGATTCATGGCAAGTATTTTTACTTCTTTAAAGGAAATCAAGGTTCTCTATGAGATCTTATTCATTAAGAGGATCAAAGATGTGTATTTCTATTCATCGGAGAAATGACACAACACAAAGTTAACCTCCTTGATAGTTAACAACACAGTTCTTTGATTCATGGTTCAATCTTAAACTCTTTTTTTCAACCTCATTTTTAGATGTACAAACCGTCCCACTATTTTATCGAAATTATAAATTGTCAAGAGACGAATCTCAATAACTCAACTCTTCCACTTTATATTTTATGTGCAAATTCTTGTTTGAAATACACTTTTCTTATATCCTATTTACTTGTTATGGTTATTACGAAACATTTGTGCATGTATATTTAAATTAAATTGGTTTATAACATGTATTCTATATATTATTATTAGTCTCAAAAGAATTACTAATATCAATAAATTTTAACATCTAATTAAATTGTATATTAATTATCAATAAAAAAAATATTATTTTATATGTATTAAATATTTTTAATCTTTTTAATAATTAAAATGCACATTTCTAAATGAAATTTATTAATTTTTTTAAAATGATATCATCCACATTCATATTTATAAATACTATATCAAACCATATTAATAAAATTTATATTTTAAATTAGAAAAAACAATAAAACATTTCATTAATTATATTTAAAAATAATAATAAATAATTTATACATATTTATTTTGTAAATGAATTCCCCCGGTTGTGATTAAAAAAAACTTCTTAATAAATTAAAGTCATAATTTATGTCCAACACGTAGACATCCACATTTGGTTTATGTTTAATTCCATTCCTTGACATCTTCGCTCCCTTATTTATTTGCATTTTATTTATTTTCCTTTCAGAAGTTTACAACAATGGGTGATGGATTGGTATTTATTTGATGGATTCGGACAACCATTATAGTGATGAAATAATAATAATAATAACAATAACAATAATAATAATAATAATAATAATAATAATAATTATTATTATTATTTCAATTTCGTATAATTTATTCAATGGAAAGAGGTAGAATTTTAATATATATTTTTTATTTTAATTTTGGGATTCAATATCTGGCATATGGGCGTTTCTCTTTACATTCCCATATTATATGCTTCCAGGCCTTGTAAATTGTTATAGTGTTAGATGAGTATCCGTAAATATTAAGCTTAAATTGATTTATACATAAAGTTATCAGTCTTCTTTTATATATATAAATATTATAGATTTGATTTTGGAGTTATTTGTTTAAATAAAATTCATTTTATAGGTATCAGAGTTTAAGTTTGAGCTATGATTTGCTCTTCACCTTGTTCAAGAACTCTATATTTTCATTTTTAAGGTGTTGTTCATAACTGTTGAGGTTCCATTGGTCTTGGCTCTTTGTTTTGTTATTATCTATTTATTATTATTTTTTAAAAATTTATTAGTGGTATTAATTTAAAGTTCTTTCTATTTAATAAATATCGATCAAATTTTTAACCATTAATTTAAAATAATCGATAGATTTTTAAAACAATTTCTATATTTAAAAAATTATTAGCTCTACTACAAATTCTAAAACTAATATTAATTTTCTTATTTTTAATATTTGATAAAACAAGAAAAAAACTTATATTCGATGCATGTATAGGTAGGACAACTTCATTCACATTTGAGGTAGACAAATAGAGATTATAAAGGCTAGGTGCAATGGCCAAAAGATTGATAGGGGCATCGTTGAACGGTGATAGAACCATATGCTCCTCCAACGACCTATTCTCCACCTATTTTATAAGGCTCAGCACCAACTGCGTCTATTCCATGCTTTTGGGAACCATATACTTGAAACATGTCCATTCCATTGGTGTAAAGGATGTTATGATATGTGAAAACATCTTAGGAATAGGAAACACATTGGAAAAAATGTTTAACTTTGATGTGTCATCATTTGAATGCAATAAATAAATATCAGCAACATCTAAGTTAAGGAGAAACATCGAAGTGCATGACATATGTCATAAGGGTGGAGTGACTTGTCACTTCTTTTCTAGTTGTTTTTTAATGCAAAGTGTTTTCTCTAGATATTCCCCAATAGTTTGAGAGATTCCAAATATTTGAAGGAGGATTAGAAAAATATTGTTAAAAATAATTGATTTTTGAGACTAACCAAGGTTTAGAAGTAGAGTTTTAAAAGTTATACCATATTTTCTATTAAATTTGATGGTTGTATCGGTATATTTACATTTTTTAATTATAAAATATAATTAATTATTTTAGTACATTATATATTACTGATGTAGAAAAAATAGGCCAACTTTTGGAGGCCATAAATTTTGATCCGTAGCTCCATTTGAGATTATCCATGCATCAAAATGATCATCTCGAAAGGTTTGTTGCTGACCTAAGCCACTATTTTCACTTGGAGGCATTTTTTTGAAAATATTTGGAGGTCAAATAAGACCATCTGAGGGTCCAAAATTGTAGTTAAATGATATTTTTAGGATTTTTGTATTTTTTGAAATTGCATATTTTTATGATCAAACATGAACTTTAGTTAAAATTCATACTGTAGGCTAATTTTAGTGTTTAGAGTATTTCAAGATATTTTTAGATTTGCACGCACTTGCATGCAAAACTTTCTAAAAATAATAGCTACTAAAAATAGAAGTTTTTTTATTTTAGTTTTTTTTTCAAATTTTTTGCATGTCAACTCTAATTCTAAGTTGAGGATTATTTATGCATGGTATTAAAATTATTTTTGATCAATAAATACAAATCAATTATAAATTATTATTCAGATCTTGGTCTATTGTAATTTTTGGTCTTGATAGTAATTTTGGTTCATTATCTGGTATCAGAGCAAGGTTGAATCTAGGAGTAAGAAATGGTAAGAGGATGTGAATGTATTATGAAGATGAACTGAAATATACAAGAATTTTAGAGGCAAGTGAAGAAATTAATAGAGGTTATCATGAATCAGAGAAGAAGATAAGGTGGTGATGAAGTTGAGGAAGACATATATCATGATGAATAAATTTAGCAAAAAAAAGAAGAACAAGAACAAGATCAGCCACCATCGATGGAAGAGAGGATGGTTTGGGCTTTAGAAGGAAAAAATGAAGGAATAAAAATTCATGTTTTAGATTATGGAGGTAGTTTGAAAACAAGGATTTAATAGGTTAGATGAATAACATGGAGAAGTTCTTCGAGTGGAAGACTATGAGAGAAGACAAGAATGTAAAGTTTGCATGCATGAAATTGAAAGGTCATGCAATGATTTATTGGGATCACCTGTACAAAGAGAGAAAGAGAAAAGGTAAATAGAAGATTAATTTGTGTAAAAAGATGGAGAAGAAGCCGGGGGACAATTTTTTATGTAAATTATACACATACCCTATACAGAAGATTCCAGAACTTGAGGCAAAAGGATCACAATATACAAGAGTATATAGATGAGTTTTATAAACTTTACATACAAGTGAAGCATGATGAAATAAAAGATAAGACGGTTTCAAGGTATGTAAATGGTTTAAAATTTACTATTAAAGATTAATTAAGCATGTATAAAATACTTAGCATAGAGGAGGCTTATCAATTAGCTTTGAAGGTAGAGGGAAAATAAAATAGATAGAATTTTAGAAGAATGTCCCCTAATCCAACAAGAGGTAGATCCCCTCCAATAAGCGGATGAGATGGGTTTAATACCACCATAATTGGGTCTAATACTAATAAACATGAATCATCACATGTTAAAGAAAGGTAAGATGAGAATAGGCAAGGGTTTCAATATAACAAAGAGAAAGAGGGTTTCAGAGAGGATAAAGTTATGGTAGTGTTAGATGATGGTTCATGAATCAACATAGATATTATGTTTATTATAGGTGTGGAGAAGAAGGGCACAAGGAATTTAAATGTCCACATTATCAAGATCAAGAAAGGAGGCAGGAGGATCATGCAAAAGTGAATTTAGTTGAGGTTGAGATAGAAGAGTAAAATACCGAAATTGCACCAACAGATTTTGGAGAGAATATCATGATGACAAGAAAAATGATCACTCTAATGAAGGAATGAGTGTAGAATAAATAAGGTGGTGATGCATGGATATGATCAAATATTTATTGAAAAAGATGTACTTTAGGGGGAAAGGTATGCAAAGTAATTATAGATGGTGGTTGTTGTGAAAATATAGTTTCTTAAAAAATGATAGAGAAACTACATTTGCAATGTGAAAATCATCCTAATCCTTATCATATTTCATGGTTTAAGAAAAGGAATGAGGGTTTAATAGATAAAATGTGCTTAATCAAGTTTTTTATAAGAAAAAATTAAAATGATGAAATATGATGTGATGTTATTCTGATGGATGCATGCCATGTGTTATTGGGGAGACCATGTCAATTTGACAGAAAAGTAATTCATGAAAGGGAAAACTACATGTATACTTTTTGTAAAGGTGGTAAAAAGGTAGTTTTGTTACCTCTTAAAAAGGAAGAGAAGATAAAAATCATTCTATCTACTAAAGAATTTATCCAAGATATGAAAGTGGCAAGTTGTTATTATGTATTAATAACAAATAATGAAGACACAAAAATGGTAAAAATACTAACATAAGCAGCAAGAGTGTTGAAAGAATATGCAGATGTTATACTTGATGAATTATCAGATGTTTTATCATAGAAGAGAGATATTCAACATCACATTGATTTGATTCTAGATCAGCTCTACCCAATCAAGCAGCTTATAGGATGAATCTAGTAGAACATACAAAATTAAACAAATAGGTTGCTAAATTATTAAGAAAGAAGATGATAAGGGAAAGCATGAGTCCATGTGCATCACCAACATTGCTAACTCCAAATAAAGATGGATGATGGATAATGTGTGTGGATAGTATAAAAATTAATAAAATTACAATCAAGTATATATTTCTTATACCTCATTTAGATGATATGATTAATGTGCTTGTAGGAGCAAAATATTTTACCCAAATTGATCTAAGGATTGGTTATTATAATATTCAAATTCATGAAGGAGATGAGTGGAAAACTTCATTCAAGACTAGGGATGGCTTATATGAGTGGATGTTTATGACCTTTGGATTATCTAATGCACTTAGCATATTTATGAGGATGATGAATACATTGCTACAAGAATATATTAGTAAGTTTGTGGTTGTTTATTTTGATGATATTTTGATATTCAGTAAGGCTAAAAAAGAACACTTACAACATTTAATAATGGTACTAGATTTATTAAGAAAGGAGAAGTTGTACGTAAATTTGATGAAGTGCAGGTTTATATAGAATAGTTTGGTATTTTTGGGATTTGTAGTTTTAGTAGATGGTGTGAGAATAGATGAAAAAAAGATAAAGGCAATTTTTGAGTGGCCTATTCCAAAAATCATTATAGAGGTAATAAATTTTCATGATTTAGCAACTTTTTATGAAAAATTTATTAAAATTTTTAGTAGTATTGTGACACCAATATTATATTACATTGGAGAGAAGGAATTTGCATGGACTAGAGCACCTACATAAAGCTTTGAATTTTTGAATAATAAAATTATAGAAAGACAAATTTTAGCATTATCAAATTTTAACAAAGTGTTTGAAGTTGACTGTGATGCTTAATTTGTTGGAAATGGTGTTGTGTTGAGTCAAGAAGGAAAGTCAATAACATATTTCAGTGAGAAATTGAATGAGGTAAGAATGAAGTATTCTACCTATGATGTTAAAATTTATGAAATTGTACAAGAATTAAGACATTGGAGGCATTATCTAGTGCCTAAAGAGTTTATTCTCTTTACAGATCATGAGGATTTGAAGTATGTGAATACACAAAAGAAGTTGAATAGTAGGCATGCAAAGTGGGTATATTTCTTGTAGTGGTATACTTTTATATTGACACACAAATAAAACAAAACATAATTAGGTAGTTGATGCATTATATAGGAGAGTATAATTATTAACTACTATGGTGAGTGGAGTAGTTGGATTTGAAGCTATCAAAAAATTATATGATATATATTTTAGCAATGTATTTGATAGTGCAAGAATCCATTAATAGGTGGGAAAAATACTATTCATGGTGACCATCTTATACAAGAAGGTTATCTCTTCAAAGGGAAACAATTATGCATTCTAATTGGGTCTCTATGAGACAATATAATAAGAGAATTACATAGTGGAGGTTTGGCTAGACATTTTGGTAAGATGAAGATCATAGCTTTGGTGGATGATGGCAAACAATTTCTTTAAATGAATTTAATAAATAAAACTAAATCAATAAAATTCTTTGATGATACTTGTAAACTCATATTTCACTAGGTCTGTGCATTCAAATTTTGACTTTCCCTTCTTTCAAACATTCATACCCTATTATAAAATCTTTACAACTCATTACATACTTTGTTTAAGCTCTGCCTTGGTTGTGTATAAAGGCACAGTGATATAAAACTGAGTATAATCCTTCCATGAAATAATTATTTCTAATGACTTGAAAACAATGTAAACACCATAAAAATCATCAAACAACAAAACCTACCTACCACATATATCACTCACATTCTTGAAAAGTTCACTTGGCATCAATCTATGTCTCTACATAGGTATTTGAAACTCCCTCAACAACCTTCTCATCTAACAACATTAACATTGTTGCCATATCAAGTTATGTTCTTTTTTGTTAACTAGGCCAAAGAGCTACACTACCACCATTATTTTTATCTCAGTTATTTCAACTTTAACGAAACCACATTCCATTTCAGTCAAGGATTTTAATGAACTCATAAAACTCCTCTACACTTTTAACATACTATAAATATGTGTTTATCTCCATGTCTGGATAGGACATATACATAATGTATATGTACTATAGTCATGTTTCTTTATGGGAAAATTAAAAATAACAAATAATTATTTTTAGTTATTCATCTATATCCTGAGCATCCAATCATGGTTTTAATGCAATCAAATCAATACGACCAATTTTGAAGTAGACTTTGAGACTCAAAAATTCATGATGTTGATAATGGATGCACTATGGTTTGAATTTATTAAGAATTAACACTAGTATATATGTGATGGTAGAGTTTTGATACACAAAAATACATCTAAATGATAGATCTATTCAACATAAATTT
Organism: Torreya grandis; assembly: GCA_037957365.1. Lineage (NCBI taxonomy): Eukaryota > Viridiplantae > Streptophyta > Pinopsida > Cupressales > Taxaceae > Torreya > Torreya grandis. The sequence goes on from JARHVA010001875.1 coordinate 168,893, forward strand.
AAAAATAGGTATTTATTTCTTCAATCATTGTCTAGTCAACCTTCTTTCAAATGACTTCTCTTATAAGGACACACTAAATATTAATTATCAAGAGAACACTTCTGATCATAATAAATGATTTGTACCTTATCTGTACTTACTATCAATTATATCAAAATTGATAATCACCATCAAAAATTTTCCTTGAATTAGTTGCATAGTTCTTAGCTTAAACAATACTTGAGGAGGTAAATGATAACCTAAAATAATTTTAATTTAAAGTGAATATTTTATTTCCTATTAACAGACAATTAATGTTACTTGATAGATCAATGATGCTTCCCAAGAAATTACATTGAACCCGTCAGGTCTCTATTGTTGAAAACTACTACCAACATTCAAAGACGTAATTATGACTACATTATTTATAAATTTAGATATCATTTCATGAAAATGCATTCTCACCCATCTGGATGGCCTAGTATGAAATTCTTAACATAAACTTACACAACAAAAATCTAACAATTTACAACTAATTGATATCTTATCTAGATTTTCTCAGCTAATTTATATCCATGCAAGATATAATTCAAGATTTAAGAATAATTTATCAATAATGTTGAATAATTCAATATCATCTCAACTTTACTTAATTAAATACCTCATTCATAGAATGTAAGCAGTCTTCTTTCAAATTAGGTTCAATATATAAATCAAGAAAATAAATAAAACATAGTCATCAAATTTTAAGAACTCATCCAGACATAAATGTCCTCATTTATTGATCAAATGACTATGAAATGATTGGGTGCAATCCTTTTTATCATATAGATATTTTCAAGTCCAAATTGAATATATATACAATCTTATTTACACTATACAGACTTAGAAGTTTGTCTTCACTATTCTCCTCAACTATATCTATTCATTGATAGAACCCTCCTCTTATATACATGTAGATGCTTTTATTAGTCTCTTCCTGATAGGCTTGGACCCTATCTTCCCTCAACCAATGCAAAAATATAGGATTTTTGATAAATAAGAAGACAAAGTCTCTTACTCAACTTAGAAAATACCTATTTTGTCTTCAATGTTGCATTCTAGACAACTCATGAGGTGCTTGTCACCTCTTCATAGTTAAATAGACTTTTACAACATAGTATTGACCTTTTAAGATTAAATATATTATATAGGTCCTACACTTGCAATTTTATTACTTTATTGTCCTTCACAAAAAGATTTATTTGACCAAATTTTACCTTCATATACAAAATTCATATAAATGAGTTGATGCTCCTACATCAGACTCCCTATGTACAAAATTTTGATTTCTTGATCAAAAGGCTTTTTCCTACTCTTTCAATCTTTTTATACTTCATCTTCATGCTTTCTTATTATTTTAATTTCCTTGTCTTCTTTTTCAGCTTGGGGAGTCTAATAGAACCAATTTTCTCTCCATAATATCTTGTTGCCTTATCCTCCATGATGAGGATATACCCTTGCACTCTTTTCTCAAAGCTCTTTTTTTTTTATTTCCTTCACTTCTTCATCAAGTATATCTACACATACATCATATAATAAACTATTAAATGAAAAAATTTGAGACCTTCAGGTCTCTTAAACTTTTTATATCCACACTTAAAGTCTGCAATTTGACTTGTCAGTTACAACTCCTCCTTGAGACATCATTGTCTTATGCCAACTATCTATCTCTTCCATTTCTATTTTAGAGTCCTTGTATTTTTCTTCATTGTTTATGGAATATTCCAAATCTACCATTTTTACTAACAATTGTTCTATATCTCCACATACAAAAATATTGTTTTTTCGCTCTCCTAACAGCCTTCTTTCATTTGCAACTTATTTCTCATAATTTTCTATCTCCCTAAGGAGATCCTATTCAATATTTAAGGCTTCAAATTTAGTCCTATCTCCATCTTCTTCATTAGGAGTCAACAAATCTTGGTCAGATTCAACATTAAGATCAAAAAGAAAACATGATTGCTTTAAATTATACCTTGAGGATTGACTCATCCTCTTTCTCATCCTTCTAAGTGAGGATTGACTCATCTTGTTTGATCAAATCCTTGTGATGGAGGTCTAATTGATCCTCCTTGATGATTTTAGCTATTGAGGCCTTATGGTAAGCCTCTTCTTATTTTTTTTCATTTCTTGACTCACAAACTTCTCCGTAAACTCTTTTACCTATAAATAAAACATAAAAAGAAATGTTTGATATAAAAACATTTGGCTACTTGGCCTCTTGAGTGGTTTGTTGTTGTTACTGCTCCATCTTTTCAATGATGAGATTTATCTCATCTACCAAGCACTGGTTCTCTTTAAACTAAAACTCCTTCTCAAACTCTTCATTGTTGAGTTTATTTCCTTTTTCACACTGCTTTCTCAACTTTTTCTTTAAGGTAATTCGTAGCTTTTTCTCTCTTCTACTCTCCATCATCAACCTGACTAGCCATCTCACTCACTCCTTTTTCATAACCCATCCTTCCCATGGGTTCTACATACTCTCTACCATGATATTTACTATGGCTATCCCCTACTTAATCTCATTGACTTTTATTTTCAACTCTTCTTCCCTCTATTTCCTTCTTCTTCCTCTCTCTTTCTCTTTTTTCATCTAGTTCACTTTACTAGGTAGTTCTCTCATCAATCTCCTCACTTCCTCAATTTCCATATTACCTCACCTAAATATATTTCACCTAAGTCTGTTTGTAGATCATCCAAGCTTCCAACTTTGATTTCCTTCTTGAGCAATTTACTATGTTTTTTTTGAGCTTCACAAGCTCTTCTTTAAGCCTTATTGGCTTTCACTTGCTCCTTAAGCCTTTCTAGGCTTTCACTATCTTGAACCACCTTCTCTTACAATCCTTACAACAACATTACTACAATAACAATGAAACAAATATCCTCTCCTTAAGAACTTTAAATACATGTTTCAACAACTTCTTGTTATCTTTCTTTTCTCAACCTCTACAAGATTAATTTATATAAATAATAACTTGTATAATCTATCAAATTTAAAAATCTCATAACTGATTAGAAGATATCAAAATTTTCATTTTCAAGAGCTTGCTAAGATCTGATACAAAAATTTGATAGCAGATAGTTTCTTCAATTGAATTTAAGAAATAAAGCTAAAACAATAACCTTCTTTGATGATACTTGTAGACTCATATTTCACTAGGTTTGCACATTAAAATTTTGACTTTCCCTTATTCCAAACATTCATACCCTGTTATAACATCTTTACAACTCATCACATGTTTTATTTTAGCTCTATCTTGACTGTTTATAAAGGCACAATGTTATAAAATTGAGTATAATCCTTCCATGAAATACTTATTTATAATTAATTGAAAACAATGTAAACATCATAAAAATCATCAAATAACAAAACTTGCCTACCACATATATCACTCACACTCTTAGAAAGTTCACTTGGCATCAATCTGTGTCTCTACATAGGTATATGAAACTCCCTCAACAACCTTCTTGTTTAATAGAGTTAATGTTGTTGCCATATCAAGTTATGTTATCTTTTTTTAACTCAGCCCAAGAGCTACACTACCACCATTCTTTTTATCTCAGCTATCTCAACTCAATCAGAATCACATTTCATTTAAGTCAAGGATTTCAATGGACTCATAAAACTCCTATATGCTTTCAACATACTATAAATATACATTTATCTCCATGTCTAGATAGGACATATATATAATGTATATGTACTATGGTCATGTTTCTTCGTGGGAGCATTCAAAATAAAAAATAATTATTTTTAGTTATTCATCCATATCCTAAGCATCTAGTCATGGTTTTTTTACAATCAAATCGATATGGCCAATTCCAAAGTAGACTCTGAGAGTCACAAATTCATGATGTTGATAATGGATGCACTATGGTTTGAATAGATCAAGCATTAATAATGGTATATATGTGATGGTAGATTTTTGGTACATAAAATATATCTAAATGATAGATCTATTTGGTATAAATTTTAAAATAGATAACTCTTTCTTCAATCATTGTCTAGTCAACCTTATTTCAAATGAATTCCCTTCTAAAGACACACTAAATATTAATTATCAAGAGAACACTTATATTCATAATAAATGATTCATACCTTGTCTGTATTGACTATCGATTTTATCAGAATTGATAATCACCATCAAAAATATTCATTGAATTAGTTGCACAACTGTAAGCTTGAACAATACACACAGAGGCAAAAAATAACCTAATAAAATTTCAATTTAAATCAAATATTTTATTTCCTATTTATAGACAATGAATTTTTCTTGATAGATCAATGATCCTTCTTGAGGAATTGCATTGAATACGTCGAGTCTCCATTATTGAACTCCACTACCAACATTCAAAGATGCAATTACAACTACATTGTTTATAAATTTAGGTATAATTTCATGAAAACTTCATCACCCATCTGGATGGCCCATTATGAAATTCTTAACATAAACTTACACAACTCAAATCTATCGATTTACAACTAATCAATATCTTATCCATATTTTCTCAGCCAATTTTTAACCATGCAAGATATAATTCTAGATTTAAAAGAATAATATATCAATAATGTTGAATAATTCAATATCATCTCAAATTTCCTTACTTGAATACCTCATTCATGTAATGTAAGCAGTCTTCCTTCAAATCGGGTTGAGTATATAAATCGAGAAAATAAATAAAACATAGTCATCAAATTTTAAGAAATCATCCACACATAAATGTCCTTATTTATTGATCAAATGACTATGAAATTATTGGGTGCAATCCATTTGAGCATATAGATATTTTCAAATCCAAATTTCATATATATATAATCTTATTTACCCTATACATATTTATAAGTCTATCTCCATTATTTTCTTCAACTATATCTATTCGTTGACAGACTCCCTCCTCTTATATACATGTAGATACTTTTGTTAGTCTCTTCCTGATAGGATTGGACCCTATCTTCCCTCAACAAATGCACAAATATAGGCTTATTGATAAATAAGAAGACAAAGTCTCCTACTCAACTTAGGAAATACCTAGTTTGTCTTCAACGTAGCATTCTAGATAACTCATGAGGTGCTTGTCACATCTTCATAGTTAAATAGACATTTACAACATAGTATTGGCCTTTTACGATTATATATATCATATAGGTCCTACCATTACAATTTTATTACTTTATTTTCCTTTATTAAAATATGTATTTGACCAAATTTTACCTTCATATGTAAAGTTTACATAAATGAGTTGATGCTCTTGAATCAAACTCCCTATGTACAAAATTTTGATCTCCATATCAAAAGGCTTCTTCCTCATCTTCTAATCTTTTTTTAATTCATCTTCATGCTTTATTTTTATTTTTCTTTCCTTCCTTATCTTGTTTTCTTGCTTGGGGAGTTTAATAGGCTCAATCTTCTCTTCATTCCTTCCTGTTTCCTTATCTTCCATGATGAGGATATACACATGCACTCTTTTCTCTTGATCTAACTTGAATTTTTGTATTTATTTCCTTCACTTCTTCATCAAGTATACATGCACATACATCATAAAATAAACTATTAAATGAAAAAATTTGAGACCTTGAGGTCTCTTCAACTTTTTGCCTCCACTCTTCAAGTCTCTAATTTGACTTGTTAGTTGCATCTCCTCCTTGAGACATCATTGTCTCATGACAAGTATATATCTCTTCCATTTCTATTTTAGAGTCTTCGTCTTTTTCTCATTGTTTATGGCATACTCCAAATCTTCCATTTCTTTTAATAGTTTTTCCATATCTCCACATAAAAAATAGTTTTTTGCTGCTCTTCTAACAACCTTCTTTCATTTGTAACTTGCTACTCATAATTTTATATCTCCCTAAGGAGATCTTATTCAATATTTAAAGCTTCAAATTTAGTCTTATCTTCATCTTATTCATTAGGAGTCCATAAATCTTGGTCAGATTCAATAGCAACATCAAAAAGAAAACATGATTGCTTTACATTATACCTTGAATTTTCATTCTGTAAATTCTTGTCTTCACTTTCATAATCTTCCTCTTTCTCATCCTCTTGAGTGAGTGTTGACTCATATTGTTTGATCAAACCCTTTTGATGGAGGTCTAATTAGTCCTCCTTGATTTCTTTAGCTATTGAGGGCTTATTGTAAGCCTCTTATTCTTTTTATCCATTTCTTGACTCACAAACTTCTCCTTCAACTATTTTACCTACAAACAAAACATCAAAAGAAATGTTAGATAGAAAAACATTTGGCCAATTGGCATCTTGAGTGGTTTGTTGCTATTGTTGCTCCATGTTTTCAATGATGAGACCCATCTCATCTACCAAGTATTGGATCTCTTTAAACTAAAACTCCTTCTCAAATTCTTCATTCTTGAGATTATTTCCTTATTCACACTACTTTCTCAACTTTTTATTTAAGGCAATTCTTAGCCTTTTCTCTCTTCTACTCTCCACCCTCAACCTAACTAGCCATCTCACTCTCTTATTTTTCATTAAAGTTGTATTATTAATCTTAATATATAAGATTAGTATTGTTATCAATTATTTGTCATTTAATATACACTTCATTAATATTTATTATATCTTAAAAAGATATATTTATAAAGGAATTGGAGATAAGACATACATTTTTTTTAATGTCAATTTAAACATAATCAGTGAAGTCATTGTCAACCAAAATTCACAATTATGTGGAGCACTATTTTTAAAAATAAGGTGGTTGTATTATCACTCAAAAATATACTAGGCTCTTGTTTAGTTTGAAATTTTATTTGGGTCAATTTTTAGTATGCTTTCATCAAATTTGCATGGAGTAAGAAGACTTTTTTATACAACATCAACAAAGTTTGTATTAGGATTTATGAGAGGGTTTATTACTTATATAGGAGAAATAATGTCTTTCTATGAGATCTTTTTCAATAGGAGGATCAAATATGTGTAGTTTTATTCATCATAAAAATGACACACCATAATTAATCTCCTTGATAGTTAACAACACAACTCTTTATTTCATGGTTAAATGTCATTTTTTTTTCATGAACCTCAATCTAAAATACACAAACAAATCCATAATTTTAATCAAAATTTATAAATTATCAAGAAACAAATCTAAAAAATTAACTCTTCTAATTTATATTCTATGCATAAATTCTTATTTGAGACAGGTTTTTGGCATCCTCTTAAATTTTTATGATTACTACACATTGTACGTATTTTTAATTTAAATAAGTTAATAACATGTGTTATATATTTATTATTATTAGTTCACAAGGGATAAGCATCATTTTAGTTAAATTATTTTTAACAAGGGCCACATAGTGGCCAATCCCTGCCTTTGTGTCAAATAGTATATTGCATTTAATCATTATGTTTTTGAAATCAAAGTAGCAACATGAAATAGGTAAAAGTAATTTTTTAATAATAAATGTGAAAAAATGCCAATTTTGAAATAAGTTTAGGAGCTGAATCTAGATCTAAATATTGATATAAATGATAAACAAAAATAAAAATTGAAATGTCAAATACAAGTTGAAAATTAACCTATATAAACTATTAAAATATAATTTTAAATGTATATTATTTGTTAATATAAATAAAATTACAAAATATGAAAAATAGTTTCTTTTGTTGACAAATATAAAATAATATAATCACAAAGTGATGGAAATATTTGGTAATAAAAAAATAAAGTATAAGTCTGAGATGTGAGTCCTTGAATAGTATCATATATAATTAAACATTATTAATAAAAAAATGTATTAAATTTTAGATCAGATTCATGAAAGTCATTCACATTTTTTAATAGACAAAAAATATAATATATCTATGAGATGTAAGTTCTCCATAGGTAGTACTATTACTAGTTGTTCATCTTATCTATGTAGGTAAGGGAGGTTTTTTTCACAATAAGTCTTAGATGTGAGTCCTCCATAGGTATAAGAAGTGTTTATTTACATAATGCAAGACAATGATAATAAATTAGTTATTAGTGCGTAGTTTCAAAGCTAGAAAAAGAAAGAAAAATTTAGAAGTAGATTATATACCTCAACATGTAGAATGACTTTTCATTCATCAAGATTAAATTTTCCTTGCAATAAAAATCCTCTTAGAAAGTACATAGTACTCACCTTTGTCTATGAGATAGTCATTGAAGGAATGTTTTTAATAATGATTTTGAAAGATTGCATTGTATTTGAATGTATTACTAGGATAAACTAAAAGTAAATATGTAACCCAATCATGAAACCTGTAATGATTTTTTTATCAATGGAAAGAGTATGCCAATGACAAGAAAGAGAGAATTGATTTTAAATTATTTAATCTTATTTCTAAGAAGAAAGAAAAGAAGACTAAACAAGAGAAATAACATAGAAGTTGAAACTAAATGAAGGGTGGCCTCACCCATTTCCATTACCACAGGATTAATTGGTGTACAATAATTGCTGTAATATATAAAGTAAGGGACAAGTTTGGGAATATCCATTATCTTGGGATACCTTTATTCACATTGATAGGGTGGATTAATGTAATTTATGTCTTATATGAATATAAAATTAAAGAACTAAACAAAATAAAAAGTTTTATCAGCGCACTGGATGTTAAATTAAAATTGCTTTTTCTTCCAAATGTCACCAACAACATCAATTTAGAGTGATTTGATTAAAAAAATTATTTTTGTATTATTGAATGGTAAAATACTCACTTGTATATATAATTATTATAATTTTATTTTTTGAATTTATCATCCATCATTTTTTTATTTCTATTTTTAATATAATGATGTTGTTTTATAGATTAAGATATATGGCATATACAACAATTAGGTATACTAATATCTATTTTTTATATTTTTATTTATTTAATGTAATGATGTTGTTTTATAAATTAAGACATGTGATATATATAATAATTGAGAATTATAAATATTAATTTAATTTTCTTCAATCATTCATGAAATTATATTAATAAGGATTCAAGAACAATTGGTATCTTCAATGTATATCTTTTCTATAAAGGATTGATATTAATATCAATTATCTACCACTTATAAATTTTCCATTAATATTTATTATATGTTAAAATTATATATTTATAATTTAATAATTGAAGATAAGACATAAAAATCTTTTATAATCTCAATTTAGACATAACCATTGAAGTCATTGTCAACTAAAGTGCATCACTATTTGGAGCACTATCTTCAAATAGAAGATGGACGTATTATTAATCATAAGTGCACTAGGCTCTACTTTAGTTTAGAATATCATTTGGGTCAATTTATATTATTCTCTCATCAACTTTGAATGAATTCAAAGCACTTTATTCAATCACATCAACATATTTTATATTGACATTCATAACAAATTTTATTACTTCTTTAGAGGAAATCAGGGTTTTCTGTGAGATCCTATTCACTAGGAGGATCAGAGATGTGTAGCTCTATTCATAAGATAAATGACACAACATAAATTTAACTTATTTGAGATTTAATAACACAACTCTTGATTTCATGGTTTAATCTCAGACTCGTTTATTCAATCTCATTTTTAGATGTACAATATAACTCACTATTTTACTCAAATTATAAACTATTAAGAGATGAATCTCAACAAATTATCTTTTATGTTTTATATTTTATGTATATTTTATTACATCTTATTAACTTATTATAGTTACTATTAGGCATATATGTATGTGTATTGATGTACAAGAAATAGGCCAAATTTGAAGACCATAACTTTTGATCCATAGTTCTATTTGAGATCATCCACACACCAAAATGACCGTCATTCCTAGATAAATCACTACAGCTAGAGGACAATGGAAGGCTATCAAAAAGGTATTTTGCCCTTTATGTTCCCATTACATAACAATGTGTTGGATGTCTCTATGATCATAAATAATACTGGAAGAGGTGGGAAAGGATGGACATTAAAAAGGATAGGAAGTTCTCTCGTTATAGGATCATCTGTTAAAGTTCATAGATGAACTGACAAGGTCCATAGCTAGACTATTAAAATATGTAGAAGTTATGATACTTCTTGTTAATTCATCCTCTATTTCTTCCAGATGATCATTGATTGTGACCATATCTATATAAGAGATAGTATCACATTTTTATTCAGGTTGATCTACCCATAACTATTTCACAAGATTTATTAATGGTTGTGTAGGTAGATATAAATAAATGTGATTTCCTTTAAGACCATTTGACATGGTCATATCTACTAATTATAAATCAATCAGAGCTAACAATGTTGCTAACCAAGGTCTTCTTAGGATTAATGGGTATCCAATTTGTTTGTTTTTAGGTTAGATAATAATAAAATCAATGGAGTATTCCCATGACTCTATAGTTAATGTTATATCTTTAATGACACCTTTTAGTTTAGTAGTGGAATGATCTGCCATTTGTTAGATTGTGATGGTGGGTTGCATATCTATTAGAGAGATATTTTTCATGGTGTTTGTAGTTATTACATTAATAGTAGCTCCTAATTCCACCAATACATTTGGTATCTCTTTCTTTCCAATCATTACAAAAATGATAGGACTCTTTAGGTTCCCATACTTGGTTAAAAGTAACTTACCTATTATTAAATCAAAAATCTTTCCATCTACATTTATAGTCTTGTGATATTATCTTTTCCTACCAAGTTTCTTAATACATAAATTTTTGATCACCTGATTGAGTTCTTCAATGTCGCTAATAGCTTGCAATAATGGAATTTCTATATTGAGTTTTATGAGTTCTTAAATAAATTCATATTCTCTTTTATCTTCTAATTCTTTCAATCATTACGGAAAGGGAGAAGGTGGAGGAGTTATAGGGACTTCCTCTATTTTGTCAATTTTATCTTCTAACTTTTCTTCTTTCACTGGTTGAGTCTATTGTCTTGATTTTTCATGAGGCATTTCTGTGATGATAATATGAGGTTCTTGTAAGGTTTTTCCTAACTTGAGATGTATGTCTGCACATTCAATAACACTTACCCCAATTATTTTCACTTGTTCATTTACATAAACCTACCTATACTTTGGATTTGATACTAGCCATGTAGGTAGTCGAGGTTGGTTTATTTAGTCTCTATGGGTTGCTTGAGTTCCTTGAGGAGCCATCAATGCTTGTTGTTGTGGAAACCTTCTTTGTTGTTGATTATAGTTTGGGCCAAGGTTCAAATGTTGATTTAGCTATGGTTGATAATGAGCTTGGGGTATCCAATTTTATTGAAAAGGTTTTGGCATCATCCATGGTTGTGGCATCCATTCCTAATTTCCCCAATGAGGTGGTGCCACCTAAACTTGTGGATGTACATGCCATTATGTAAAAAGAGTCCTAATTAATTTTGTACAAAATCATTTTATTTCCTTTGAACATAGATTAATTAATCTATGGTTTGTATATTATATTTTAATTGTTTCTTAAGATTAGGAAGGTGACTAAAATTTCTTGTATCATGATCCTTAGCATCACATATTCCACACATTTATATTTTGTCTAGAGGACAATCTTTGAGGGCATGTTTTAATATGCACTTTGGACATTATATTTATAGTGGTTTAGTTTGATATTTAGCCTTATATTTAAATACATCTAACATTATGTTCATTTTAACCATTATATCTATTTTGAAATTTTCTAGTTCCTTCATGAGTTGGCTTACATCACTAGATTTTCCTAGTTTACCTCTCCTACTACTAGCTTTTGTCCTAGAGTAGTTGGTACATAGTTATGTAATCTCTTAGAAGTCTAGTTTTTTAATATCCCCATTCCCTATGATATTTAAAGAATATTTGGAGTAATCATATAACACTTTAAGTACAATAGTTTTGATCACTTCCTTGAATAGATCATATCCACACCTGTTGTGGGCAAAAGCAAATTGGTGTAGATAATCTTCAAGGTTCTCATATTCATTCTATTTTATCGTGAATAATTATTAATTTTTGTCCTATACCCTATAGTAATCTTGGTGTTTAATTGGGAATACTATTTCCATTTCTCTCCAAGTACTTATAGAATTTCATGTTGGTCCCATAAACCACCTCATTGCTTTTTCCTTCAATGTAGAGGGAAAGAGTTTCAAATTTTTATTGTCTAAAGTGTAATCATAGGTTTGGAAGAGAAATTTTAAATCAAAAAATAATTGATCTAGATATTTATTGTACATACCTATAAAGGTAGGTAGATTGGATGGTGAAATATTTTTTATTGTTGTTCGATCATCACTCTCAAATATGGAGTAAGAAAAAGTCATCCAAGGTGGATTGTTGCAAGAGTTTTATAAATGACCTATATTTTCTCCCATTGTAAATAGAGTTATATTTAAAGGAGGATATCCTTCAAGGTCTTATTTGTATTCCCTATTTTCAAGTTCAACTTTTACAGAGAAAAATTCCTCTAGATCTCGTGATGTACATTCAAAATATTTGTTTATTTCTTTTCTTAGGATTTCTATCTTTTTTTAAAGTACATTGATTCTCTCTCTTATATGATGAGGATATTTTAGAACAAGCCTTCATTGTGAATCCCTTTTTCTACTCATATACTTGTATTTTAAAAGAGAGTATTTATTCTATTTTTTGTCTTTTTAATGTTAGCTTAAGAATTTACCTTACTAACACTTTATAAGAATTCCCTAGTAGAAGTGCCAAAAATGATGGGTATCATTGTTATCCCTTCATTTAAACAATCTATGTTATCATTATTTCTTACCAAGGCCAGTGTCCAAGGTTGTCTACAATAAGGTATACATTAGGTTCAACTAACAGTGGTTGTTGGGCGTTTTTGGACTTGATCTATCATAATATCCTACTTCCTAATGTCTTAACTAATGATTGAAATAACACACTTTATCAAAATGTAAACACACCAAACTGAATAAAATGGTTATAAATTAATCACATAATGCTATTAAAAAGTAAACACACTAAAATCAAATATCAAATCCACACTCTAAGATAAGTTGTATAAATAAGATTATTGAAATTGAAGAAATGATAAATGCTTATTATAAAACACACATACATTAACAATCTATTTAGACCTACAGGTTATCAATCTAATTACATAAAGTATTTATATTAATTATAATTTTTTTTTTTTTTTTTTTTAAATTATAAATACCAAAAGTACATGTCCTATCTCCTTAGGGAGTGGGCCCTCTCTCACCCTTGGATTCAGGGTTAAAATAATTAACTTCTTAGAAATCTATTTTGACTAACACATAGAAATGAAAGAGTATTCTACCATAAAATATTTATATTCAAAATGATAACTCTTACAATGTTTTTCACTACTGCAAATTGAGTATGGATATGTGTTTTATTGGATACAAAAGAAATTAATTGTCTTAAATACTAGGTAACAAATTAAGTAATTAAAAAAGAGGATATTAAGAGAGACTAGTTTAGAAATAGGGAAGAGTGTTACAACAAGATGCACATACAGTTGGGAAGATCTTTATGGGATTTGCAATTAGTTCTTCCAATCATATTTGATTATCAAATCTTATATACAATGTATCCATATCATCTTATCTAGAGTTGCAATCTATGTCTACTAGATTTTATAAATGGAAAGCTACACATAAAAAGAAGTCTATATATAGACATATGTAAGAAAATAAAATATCTAGAGGAGTCCTGGATCATCATGGAATAGATGAAGAAATTTTTTGAATGCCTTGGAACATGTTGTGGATGAGTCTATAATGAGATGTGAGAGTTCATAACATGACTTTTAAACTCTGTTTCTTGACTAACATAATCCATGGCTTGAATTTTATAATCCATAATTGTCTGTCAAGGTGCATAAAATGCTTGGAAAAGTCTAAAAGTTTTCTTGAATGATCAGTTCATGTCAATGATACTTTTTTGTCTTCATGAGATCATAGCAAAAATCTTATTTAGATGCCATAATACCTGTACATATAAAATATGCAAGATTAAACATGCAAATAGTTAGAACATCATGTAAAAAATGTTAACTCAAAATCACATAATATTATAGAGATCAAAGCATTCATCTTCTACCTTAAGCTAGTTGTAAACTTTAAGACTACATGCAATGCTCAACTCAAATGACACATTTATGATTTTGAAGGATGATATATAATGGTTATAATGAGTCATATTATGGCATCATCACCAATAAATTCATTTATTTCATAACCACCCCCAATCCCATAAATTTTTTACCTTATTCTATTAGTTAATTAATCCAAATTAATTAGCTAATCCTTCCCTAATTCCATGGATTTTGAATATCCACAATTATCAAAATACAAAAAATTAAATATTCCCCACATCATGACATCATATTCCACCCCCTTCCACTATCCAATTTTCAATGATGTTACATGATCTACCTATCCCCCATCATCTAAATTATATAATCCAATGATTCCTCTTTCTAAATTTCAATGATGTTATAGGCTCCACCTGTCCCCCAACATCTAATTTTTAGAATCTAAATATTCTCTATCTAAATTTAATACTCCACCTCAAATTCCATTAAACTCCACTATCAAATTAAATTATCTCATTCAGTCCTCCATGGGCCCAAACTTCCTACCCACTTCCCACTCCTAAAATTTCCACTATCTAATTTAATAATCTCCCATAAATTCAATCATCCTCCACAGTCGATCTCCAACCAAGATCAATGGCTCTCATTAGTCAAACCAAATATATAAATGGAGCCACTCATCTCTATTTTGATTAAGCTTGAACTATTTAAAAATTGACATCTAGATACTATCCATCAAAGCTTTGAATCATCAGACATCAACATAAAAAACATCAACATTTCAAGGAGAAGTGTTGACAAATTACTAATGCACCTCAATCAATCCTTTCATAACTATAATAATCAACAATAAATCCAAGAAACATCCAATCTTTGAAAGAGTAAGTGAAGGTTTTTTATTTGGCATTTTTAATCCTCCCTTGTTTAATTTATTTTTAGATAGCTCATCTAAATTAAATAATAATAAATCTAGTTAGCTTTCATTTTATTTGGATTTTTAACAATCTAATAAACTTATTCTTGCATTACAATAATGATGGGACAAGGTTTTTGGGTAAAAATATATATTTTAAATAAGTAAAAAGATTTAAATTTAAATGAACTAATCATATATTTTTTATTTGATATGTTAATTAAGTTACTAAGTACTTGTCAACATCAACTAGTGCCCTTATATGTGCCCCTTTTTCTATTTTACACAAATAGTAGTGATTCAATTTTTAAAAATGAATACTAATGAAGATTTTATAAAATTTATTTCTAATGTTTTAAATGACATCACACATGTTAAATAATGGAAATTTCCATCTATAATTAATGAAGATATGGAGGAAAAATGAGGTTTCTTTTCACTACTAGAGGAAGATAAAATGAAGTATTTCACCTTGGACATATTTTTTAATTTCACTATACATCAAATTTTAACTTGATGAGGGATAAATTACTAAGCTCGAGAGATTTTATATCTTATGATTGTCATCTAGTTAATGATATAGTTCATCTGTTATGTCAAAATCCACATTTTTTTAATATTGGAGGATGGAAAAAAATCTAGTCAAAGCATACAATGCCAAAATGTGAAAGTTAGTTTACCATATTTGGGTAATAATTCATTTCTAATGCTAATTTAACTACACACTCTCAACCTTGTCATCATTTATGTAGATGAAACATGTGTATATTTGGAAAGGGAGTAGGTGGTAGAGTTATGGTGACTTCTTCTATTCTCCCAAGTTTCTCTTCTAACTCTTTATCTTTCACTAGTCGAGTCTATTGACTTGCTTTTTCATGAGGCATTTCTATGATGATAATTTGAGTTTCTTGTAATTTTTTTCCTAACTTGAGATGTATGTATACACATTTAATAACACTTACCCTTATGGTTTCACATTGTTCATTTATATAAACCCTGCCTATTATTTGGATTTCCTATTGGTTGGGTGATAGCTAAGGTTGGTTTACATGCTTTTAGGGGATGCTTGAGTTCCTTGAGGATCCATCAATGCTTGTTACTCTGGAAACCTTCTTTGTTTTTTATCATAGTTTGGGCTATGGTTCCAATGTTGATTTAACCATGGTTGATGATGATCTTGGGGTATCCAAGTTTATTGAAAAGGTTAGGGCATCATCCATGGTTGTGGCATCCATTCTTGGTTTCCACATTAGGGTGGTGCCACCCAAACTTGTGGAAGTACATGCCATTGTGTAAAAAGAATTCTTGAGCTAAAATAATGCAGTTAATTTTATGGGAAGGCATTCTATTTCCTTTAAACATAGTTTACTTCCTCTATGGTCTAGATATTCTATTTCAACTAGTTCTTAAGAGTAAGAAGGTGACTACAATTTATTGTATCATAATCCTAAGCATCACATATTCCTTAGATTTATGTTTTGTCTAGAGTATAATCTTTGAGTACATGATTTAATATGTGCTTTAGACAAAAGATTTCCAGTGGTTCAGTGTTATATTTAGCCTTATCTTGAAATCCATCTAATGTTATGTTTAGTTGAACCAGTTTATCTATTTTGAAATTTTCTATTTCTTTTATGAGTTATCTTACATCACTGGGTTTCCTTAGTTTACCTCTCCTACTACTAGGTTTTATCCTAGAGTAGTTGGTACATAGTTGTGTAATCTCTTGGAAGTCTAGTTTGGTAATATATCCCTTCTATATTAGATTCAAAGAATCTTTGGAGGAATCATACAATACTTTAAGGAAAATAGTTTTGATCACTTCCTTGAATAACTCATATCCACACCTGTTATGGGAAAAAGTAAACTAATCTAGATAATCTTCAAGGTTCTCATCTTCATTATGTTTTATATTTAAGAATTATTATTTTTTGTCCTTGAAACTAAAGCAATCATTGTGTTTATTTATATTTCCATTTCTCTACAAGTGCTAATAGACTTTCCTGTTAGTCCTATAAACCACCTCATTGCTCCTTAATTTAAAGTAGAGGGAAAGAGTTTCAAATTTTTATTCTCTAAAGTGTTATCATAGGTTTAGAAGATAGCCTTGAACTCAAAAGGTAATTGATTTGGGTCTTCAGTGGATAGACCTATAAAGGTAGTTAGATTTTATGGTGAAATGTTATTCATTATTATTTGATCATCATTCTCAAAGATGATGGGGTAATAAAAAGACATCTCAAGAGGATTCTTGTAAGGGTTTTCCACATGACCTATATTTTCTCTCATTTTAAATATATTTCTATTGAGAGGAGGAGATCCTTCAAGGTCTTCTTGTTATTCATATCTAAAAGTTCAACTTTTATAGAGGAAGATTCCTCTAGATCCTATGATGTACTTTCAAAAAAAATTATTTCTTTATTCTATATTTTTTGAAAGTACCTTGATTATCTCTCCTAAAAGATGATGATATTTTAGAACAAACCTTCGTTGCAGATCCCTTTGCCTACTTATATACCTGTATTTGACAAGAGAGTAATTTATTCCATTTTTTGTTTTTTTATTGTTAGCTTAAGAATTTACCTTACTAATACTTTATAAGAATTATTTAGTAATAGCACCAAAAATTATGGGTATCATTTTTATCCTTTCATTTAACCAATCTATGTTTTTGCCATTTATTACTAGGGCTAGTGTCTAAGGTTGTCTATAGTAAGGTATAAATTAGGTTCAGCTAATAGTTTTTGTTGAGGTTTTTTGAACTTGATCTATCCTAAGATCCTACTTCCTAATGTCTTAACTAATGCTTGAAATAACACACTTGCTCAAAATGTAAACAAATGCAACTAAGTGAAATGCATATAAATCAATCACATAATGCTGTTAAAAATTAACACAGTAAAATCAAATATCAAATCCATACTCTAGGATAAGTTGCATAAATAAAATTATTGAAAATAAAGAGATGGTAAATGTTTGTTATAAAACACACATACATTAACAATCTATTTTGACCTACACGTAATCAATCTAATCACACAAAGTATTTATATTAATTTTAATAAAAAATAATAATAAATTATAAATACCAAAATTACATGTCCTGTCTCCTTGGGAAGTGGGCCCTTGCTCACCCTTGGATTCAAGGTCAAAATAATTAAGTCCTTAGAAAGCTATATTGACTAACACATAGAAATAAAAGAGTATTACACCATAAAATCTTTATATTCAAAATGATAATTCTTAAAATATTTTTCACTACTATAGAGCGAGCATGGATTTACATTTCATTGGATACAAAAGAAAATAACTATCCTAAATACGAGGTTACAAATTATCTAATTAAAACAAGAGGATATTAATAGAGATTAGTTTATATGGCCCAAATGGAGAGGAGCATTATAATAAGATGCACATGAGGTTGGGAAGATCCTAGTGGGATTTACAACTGCTTTTTCCAACCATATTTGATTACTAAATATTATATATAATTTATCTATATAATCTTATCTAGAGTTGCAACCTATGTCTACTAGCTTCTATAAATGGAAATCTACACATAGAAGTAAGTCTATATATAGACATGTAAAAATAGAAAGTATCTACAAGAGTCTTAGATTATCATGAAATAGCTGAAAGAACTTATGGA